>JBBPUC010000252.1:0-30386 GCA_038094375.1 Tubosaeta aff. heterosetosa | reverse complement strand
AGATCTCGATCGAGATGACGGACGCCAACAATCAGATCAACGACGTGCTCTCGAAGCTGACGGCGCTCGGTACGGTGCTCGTACCGATGAACTTGATTACGGGTGACGTCTGTCGGGTTTGCGTGGGTGTCTGAACTGACACGGGATGTAGGTCTGTGGGGGATGAACGTTCACGTTCCTGGGCAGGATATCATGGTGCGTTCCTTGCCTGATGCGGCGTGGCCTGACGTGACGTTGGCTTTTTGTAGGAAGGCTATGCGTGGTTCTCGTCTATCGTGGCTGCGCTCGCTGCCTTTGCGCTCGTTGGGGGATATACGACGTACCGATTCATGGTTCGACGGTGACTGTATCCGAACAGAGATGAGCGGGATAGAACGCGAGAGGAGCGGATGAGTTCCTTGTGCTCTGACCATTCAGCTCCTTCCCTATCTTATCGCAGCATTTATGGTCGTAGTCGCGGACACTTTAGGCGCACTACTGCAAGTATTTTTCCGGTAGCATATATGGGGTTACGCCCGAACTCGAGGGATTACACTGCAGGCATTGTTTTTTTATAGAAAGGCCCTGAAGATTTTATTTCGTAAGCTAAATCACGTACGTAGTTGATTCACACACCGACCCGGAAACAACGGAGAGGCAAAACCATCGACCCCATTCGATCGCGTTGCATCACAGACGAATTGCAATGATCACATTCATAAACCGGGTTACGCATACGCATGTCAATACGAAACCGAAACCAAGTGCGACGTAACTACGCGACGCGACAAACGAATTACTCGTACATTGTAACCAGTCTGGAGGTGAAATTAAAAAAAAAAAGAAGAGGAGCGGGGGAAACACGGTGAAGAGCCAAGACAAAAAAAATCCATACGTATCCCACACCAACGGAACAAAAACACGTGAATCTATTTCTTGGGTAGGACGAGCTTGATCGAACGTAGCGGTGGGGTATTCGAGTGCCCAGACGTGGATGCCGATGCGGACGACGATGCGTGAGGTGGAGGTGGGGCAAACGGCACGGAAGCTGAAGGCCGTGGTGAGGGTTCCGCATCGACGGGTGACACGATCAACGCGAGCGAGGGTGAGAGCGTTTGCGGGTGCCGTCGTGCTAGCTTGGGAGAGCGCGTGCCCGACGTTGGCGTAGACCCAGAACTGGGACCAGAGTGGCTATGGGGAACGTCCGGCGGTGTAGGCGAGTCGTCCACGAACTTGCGCTTCTTACCCCCGTGTGGGGATGCGGGAAGAGGGGCGGGGTGTGGCTGATCTGGCGCTTCTGAACGACGAGGTGCGGCAGGGGTGCTGCGCCACTGGCTTGACCATGGTGGTGGTGGCGGAACATGGTGACCATTAGACGATGGCTGTCGCGCGAGCTCGGAGACGGGTGTAGGTGGTGTTGGCAATGGCAACGGTGCATGATGCGAATGAGAGTGGCGGTGGTGGCTTGTAGATGGTCCAGGATCCGCCGATCGAGACATCGATGGAGTAGGGAGGGTGCGTTGAGAAGATCCACTGATGGAGCTCTCAGGCTGGCCTGGGGTAAACCGTATAAGATCAACGAAAAGCGTTTGGGTGTACGGTGGAAGCATCTTGGTATACACAATATCTTTGCTGAACGTGTCTAACATTGCACTTGTATTCACATATGTCTCTTGCTCCTGGTTATCTGCAAGATAGAGTTAGATTTTTGTTTCCCGGAAACGAAATAAAATAAAACGAACCGATATGTTTCACCCGAACTTCCGAATAAATGTACGGTCGATTCTTGCGCAAACAACACAACGGACACATGAAGCGACTCGGGTGTTGTCCCACGGCCGCGTCGACGGGGAAGAATACACAGCGGGCATGGTATCGCTTGTTACAGAGCTCACATTCCACGGTCGGCTCGTTGAACAGAAATCGTGTACGACCTCTGCATATACAGCGCGTCCCATCAAGCCAGTCACTGTCAACGTCTTGGCCAAACGTGAAGCGAGGTCGTCGTCGTTTCCGAACACGAACAGGGGTAGGTTGACCGGCTAATATACGGTGCAAGCCGGCAAGGTCGAGACCAAACGATACTTCCCTCGAAGGTGACACTGCAAACTGTATCTTGTATAGCTTCCGCATGTAGTGGCGCACTTGTGGAATGTACTCTGTACGTTGGTTACCAGGCTGGGATGCAAACGTCAAAAAGTGTCCGATCACTGATGACAGACGATCGACGCAGTGAACAATAACTTCCAACTGCTTCCATGCGCCTGAGTAATGCTTGGTGATCTCGGGGGCTGAAAGAAGAATTTGGGGTAGGAAGCAAAAGTGCCAGCTTCGTTCCTTGTGAATGGCGCCGTTCCAATGGTGATGATCGCAAAAAGGACATGATCCACCGTTGGCCGCGCACTCGCCGTGGAACCGTGCAAAGCAATGATCACACTGGACCGCGTCAGATTGCGAACCGGGAGGTGGAGGTCGAACTGGGGACGTGCATATGCACGTGAAATATTCGTCGTTCGGGGGAAGATCATCTTCGGGCCTTGTAAATTCAATGACGTCGTCAAGGATCGCCTGACCGTGAGCACAGCCATGCTGGGGACAGAACCACGGCAAGTCTTCTAACCATTTTTCATGCAAGACGAGTTGCGCATCCAGCTTCTCAAAGATGGGCAAAGAGAATATTGAGAGATGTTCTCGGGCGTACTTCTTCCAATTCTTCATCATCTCGAAAATGTCTGTCTCCTCCCGGTGTTGATAACGCAGTCGCAGAATTGCCTCGCAGCGGTTCTCGAGGTCAAGCGCAATCTCCGCGGTCTCTTTGAGATCCCTCATGGCGGGAATGCTAAAGTCCTTCTCCGCGCGCGCTACGAACCGCATGACTTCCGATACCTTGGGTTTCGGCCCCTGACTATCCGATGACAACCACGCCTTCGCCTGCTTTTCAAAGTCCTTGGCCTTGTTCCGCGCAAAGACTAGCCGATCATATATTGTGCCGTCAATAGGAACCGAGGGATCCATCTCCAAAAATTCGTCGAGCTCCTCAACCGTTTTGTAAGGTTGGTCAAGGATGTGTCTCGCCCTTTCTCCCCAGTCATCACCAGCCTGTTGTCTCGACTGCAACGTCCCGACAAATATGTTGTCCTCAGCGAGATTGCATGATCGGGCGCGCGCGAGCAGCCCGCGGACGTCCTCCAGCGTCGTATTACCATTCTCCGCCTTTTCCTCGAGTTCCCTCACGAGCTGCTCTCGGGATACAATCTTCTCGACTTCAAAGATCTCTTCGAGGTAGACGTTAATCGAAGAGGCCTCTAAGAGTAGTCGTTCACATTCATTTATGTACTTGTCGCGGCCGTCGAGAAAATTGTCGTCCTTGAGCAGGACCGTAGCTTTGCGCTGAATTTCTTCCGATTTTTCCGCCAACGCACGCAGTTGGCCAATCTCTGGGGCGTCGAAACCGAGCTTTTGTACTTCTTTGAGCAGGGCGTAGAGCTCCTCCAGACTCCGGTCAGGTCTGTCGCCCGGGTCCCGATCTTCCAACGCAGGGCTGTTAGCCTCATGAAGCGGAGGACGACCACGAGAACGGCGAGAACGTTTGCGACTCTGCTTTCGGATGAGAAAAGTATTGGCCGCGTCGAGCCACTCGTTGGCACGAATGACGCACTTCCTGAGCGAAGCCAGCTCGGGCAGGTAATGATTTATCCGTTCGCCCTCTGCAAGGATGGCCCGAAGAGAACGGAGTGGCGGTACGTCGTTTTCTGCCAGAACTTTCTGGAGCTTGGCCTTCCATGTGGCCGGAATAGCTGCACGTTCGGCTACCTTGGCGAGACTTTCTTCGAGATCCGCGTCCGAGAACCGCAGCCTCAACACACGTTGATTGATCAGGTGATCGCATAGACGCTTCGCGTGCTCAACACAAACCACCTCGCTCTTACAGTGACAAGTGATCTGTGAAAGATAGCAAAAAACCTTGCAGTAGGCACACTGATATTGGTCTTCGGGCCGGTCCGATTCTTCTAGCCGCTCTACCATGCCGAGACTCCGGGCTACCTGGCGAGATGCCAGTTCGCGTTCAGTCATTTCCCTCAGGCATGGTTCTAGCCTATAGCCGGTCATATTTAACGGGGAATACAGCATGCTTGCACAGATGATGACTCACCATAACGCCGTCTTAATTGACGTTGACTGCTGCGTGATGGTGACTAAAAGTTCGTCGTGAGAGAACACGGGCAATTTTCTGTGCTCTCTGTAACGTTGCACGCATTCGCGGCCGTACGGCAACCAATCAGGAAGCGCAAAGTTGACTGCCTCGTTGAAGTTAAGCTAAAGCCGCACAAATTCAATCCTGTATGATCGATCAATCGCGTGTAAAACGTACCCCATGATTAAACCCTGCATGGTAGGCCTTTGGAAAGGTAATGACAAATTCGCCTGCACGTTGGTTGCATGCGTACACGCGGACCCCTGCATCAGTGAGGCGCTTCGGGTTCATCAATGTTACCAGCTGAAAAAGGAGATCGGGCTGTGCTTCGAACAGATCCGGTGCCTCGCTCTTGATCGCGGCTTCAAATTTATCTGCGTCTTCTCCTGGAATGCCGTACCAAGTTTTTGTCTCCCCCCAATGTTCTATATGAATATGGCCAATCATATCACCTCTGAAATGAAACGAAAACGCGATACCCACGGAAGTTGATGCTGTACGTATAGTGATCCTACGCGAGCCATTACGACTGCGGCCTTCATGACAGGAGGTGGCAAATGCTTACCTCGTTGTGCCAGCAAAAAGTGGAAAAAACCATGCCTACATAAGTCCAAGGCACGGTCATACCCGAGATGTCAGATTTGATGAATCGTAAGAGGGAATTTGCTAGAATGGGCATGTTGTTCAAATTCCAAGGATCCTTGGACGCAGGATTAAGTGGATGAGTCTCCATGGTTGGCATGGCACTATTGCGGAGGTATCATGAATGCTGAACGGTGGAAAATCTCGAAAAACCGTCGCCATGACTTACCTGCCATGAGTAGTCGAATGGACATCGGCTCCGTACTCGATCTCAACTGTGTCGCCCGGGGATTGAACAAGTCGCCAGAACTCGTTCTCAACGTCACTCTCGGTCACTAGTGTGTTACCGACATAGTTTACCGTCGGATCATTGAGATCTGGCGGGGATTTGTGGACGGGCGGATGGGACATCCACCACTGGCGGCGAAATTCAAGATCCCTAGCTTGGAAGCTGGAAAGACAATGTTCCTCCCCCTCGTCGAAGCCAAAATCGCCGCCTGTCTCAAATAAGCACGTGTGGCAGTACCACTGATCCTTTGGAATGGAGGTCAAGGGCGGGTCCAAGCAAAACATGTGGAAACCTTTGTGGAGTGAGACAACCAAAAGCGACAGCACAATAAAGTCCGTACCGCAGTCGCAGCCATCACAGAGGAGCATTTCTTCCTCGTGATTTTTCTTCTGACAAACTTCGCATGACTGCTATTCCAAAGTCAGAGGGTTAGCCGAGTCATTTAAGCGAGATACCTACCTCTTGTGTTAATTTTGTGTCCTCGTCTGCTTGCGACGCGGGCGATGCCGGTGACATCCGGGTAGGTACATTCCGTCGCTTACGTGTTGCTACACGGCAATCTACCGTCATCGTACGGCAGGGAGGGTAACAAATACATACGAGAGCCTTGATCATGAGATGACGACCTTGTATTCCTCCTTGAGCCCGTACCTTCGGCTCGGGAACCGTTACGGTCCTTGTATTCACCATCATCTGGAATGTCGGACAAAGCGCTAGAGGAAGACGTTAGAGGACTAGAAGGTGGTGATGAGGTATCGCGATTGTATCCATTACGGCCACGAGCTGTCTGAATATTCGTGTGAGTTTTGAGATGAGGATCACGACTTCCACCGGGTGAGGAAGACAACGTGGGTGAGTTGCGCACTCGATCACAAAAATGCTCGTATGGCAGAATGATTCGCGTGTAGGAGTTCTTGATCTGGGTGGATAAGCCCGGTATACCCCTGTAGCCGAGAAGAGCGCCCAGGTCGCCCCATTTGCGGTTCTTTGTGACCTATTGTAAGAATTAGCGGTAGGAAATTTTTTTGAGGTGAGGCACGGCGCATACCGCATCATAACCACCGAGTTTGTCCACTTCTTTGCGGAGGAGCCAGAGATCGAGCGACTTGTGGTTGATCGTGGGTACGGAGACACGTGGGTTGCCTTGCTGCTTGTGGAAGCGGTAAAGCTGCTCCAAGAAATTAACCTTTGCACGAGATGAAGCCTCGATGGAGTTGAGGCGCTGCAATCGTGTCTTGAAACGAAATGTCTAGCGGAAATGAAGACATATAAGATGGAAACGGACAAGGAGAAAAATGCGGCAGCAAGGCACTAACCTCTGTGTCAGTGACAAAGGGCATTTTCCAGCCGACTGGTGGGACGACTTTACAAATCCCATGGTTTATGGCCCTTTCGGAAATCGAGTGAATATAGGCCATGGGATCCTTGAATTCGTCCGAGGTGGGGTAGAAAACAGGGCAGTCTTCGAGACCAAAAGGACGGGGAGATGTCCGCGGAGGCTGATTTCTCGGACTGGACGTCTTTACGGAGGGGAGGTCGAGGGAGGGGGATACAGAAATTGGGGTGTGATCGCCAGAAAAATCGTCCGAGACATCCTGCGAAGAGACATCGTCGTTATCGTGCGAGGAGGCGTGATAATGGAGTGCGGCGAGTGCGTGGGTCTTTGATTTGCGGGGGGCGCGCTTTGAGGTGGAAGAGGCGGAATTGTCGGACATGCGGGAGAGAGAGGCAGAAGGAGGATCGTCCTGGGAGATAATTGGGATTGCGCCCTCTACAGGGATTGAGAGAGAAGAGGTGAAAGTACTTGGGGGTTTATTAGGAAAATCGGAGGGGTTGTTCGAGCGAGGGTTGGCCGTCGGTGTGCGGGGCGACCTGACCCTGCGGGCTGAATGAAGGAAGGAATCCATGTACGAGATAGTCAAGAAGCGAAAGGAAGAGCCTCCGTTGCGTGGATGTGTGGGACTTGGCGGGCATTGAATTTGGGCACAGTTATCGTGTCGTGTCGCCCTGCACTTCAGCGTGGGAATATTTCGTGACGTTCGCGGACCTGAATATGCCAATGCTTCCGCGTCCTGCCAGCGCCCCGCCCTCCTCGACAGCCCACTCACACGAGGCCCGTCCTGCCACAAAGTCATCTAAAACGTGCTGACACGACCACGTCGGATGTCTGGCGAATCATGTAAACACCCCTGTGTATGGTCCCAGTGCGGCCGTCTGCTCAAATTAACCTTCATTCCCATATGTATATTGATGAAACAACAAATATACCCACCACACGTAGCGCTGGACCAAGCACAGCACCCTCTGGCTGGCCACCCGAGGTAAGACACGAACCTTGTCTCAAAGCCAATCACTCCGAGATGGGTGGAATTTTTACGTCCCATCGAGACGGAAGTGTGGGACATGCCCAACGATCAAATTAGCACATGCCACCCCCGAATGGAGATGCATCGCCCGCCACTTCATGGGTTCTCGCACAATGCACACGACTCACATCGTCACTGAAGCGAGCAGTTCACTAGCCGACCGTGACTGGACCCACAAGGGGTACGAAAAAGGAAAAGCCCCCGGTGGGACTCGAACCCACAACCTCCAGATAATCTTTTTAGAAGTCTGACGTCATAACCATTAGACAACGAGGGCTTTTAACCTTTCAGCCATATGAAATATATCAAGCATATCTATGCGAGTGACTACAACAAATAGACCGGTTAGCCTGAACTTGGTGTTCAATCAAATCATGACATGCACACACCCTTGAGCTGAGTTTCTAGATACTCCAAGTACAGCTGCCACACCTCAGCTTCAATACACAGTGACTGGGTGCAGGAATGTTCAACACCAGCCCAGGACTGAGCATCACCACCAGGTCGTATACTGGCATAACAACATCGATCCCAGTCGCGCCTTGCATGCACGCCCACGATGCACCGCCCTACCGCTTTCTTCTCCTCCGGTCTCCACTTCCCCCCGTTATCACAACCGGCGCACGTTGGGAGGCCTTGACTTGCTCGGTCGCTTACGGCAGCACGATACAGTCTTCGTTCCACTCCAACCAAGCCCAACTTCTGCGGTCGCCCAAACCCTCGTCCCCGCCCAGCTGCGCCTAGGGCTGTCACCGATCCCGCTCATCGTGCACGATCGCCCAGCCAGCGCGCACAATGCCCTCGCAGACGTAATCTCAAACCCATTCACGACCCCCCCTGCCCCGATCGCCTTGCGGCGCCATCGAGCCAGCACAACCCGCACGACTTTTATGAACAATGAATGAAACGAAGCGAGGGATAGCAACATGCTGACAACGCCCCCGTTCCTCAGAAGACGGCCTATAAAACGGTCCCCCTCCTACTACTTTCCCTTCCTCACCACACCACGCGCACGCCCATCAGTGCCTCTGACCTCATCGCACGCCTTTTTCTGACGTATATCCCTTCATAAACGACAAAACATGGGTATGAGATTGAGGGCTCTGCAACATGTATGCATCCTTCTCTCATCTCCCACTACACGCATTTAATTCGTGCGTCCATCCACAGGCACATTCCACGCGTTATTACCGCCCGTCCGCCTACTACCAATTCGAGCTTGACTCGGATTCCTCCTCCATGTCGTCAGACACATTTGACGAACCTCCCGCCAAGTGGTGGACATGGTTTTGTTTCTGCCTCTGTTTCAGGGGCTGGTGACACGACCGGAGAGTCGGTCTGTTTACCAATCATATTATATCCGCGGACATGACAGGTAATCTCGCTGTCTATCCTCCGTGGCCAATGCTGATGATACCTTAGCCATAACACGGGATGTTAACGCATGGCACGCGAGGCTCGAATAACCATTAGAACGGGGCGGGGTTTATTTTTGAAAGACACCGACTGTGTAATTCGTAGCTTTCGCTCTTCATTCCACTTCTTTACCTCACAACGTCGCAATGAAACAAATCACGCGACACCGATAAGCCCAGCAAGGGTCGGGTCAATTGGATAGCGGGTGGGAGTGGATACATGAATACACTGGATGAGTATGTAGGCACTTATTATGAAATGAACCATGTAATCGGAGCAGCAGGACGTCTAGCCAATATACCCAACGAGACTAGTCTGATCTGGAAATCCGTAACGCTAGTTTGTGCAAGAGAACTCGAAAAGGGAGTCAAGGCAGATGTGCTGAGGAGGAAGAGGAAACGTAAAGCTTATATATACAGGTACAAGTTCCAGCCGAAAAAGGCGGGCTTTCTTTGCAGAAAAAGAACAAAAGAAGTCGACACTGTCTTGTGCAAAAAGAGATCATGTTGTTACCCTTCGCACGTCCGACCAGAAAGTGAAGGAAAAAATGGGGGGACGAGGGTCACGTTCATTTCTTGAGCGCACGTAACTGTGCCCTCAAATTCGCATTCTCGGTTTGCATCGAATTGAGTTCGTCCAGCAAGGCAATCCGTTGGGTCTGTTCAGACCCTCGCATCGCCTCCACTTCCTCCTGTGCTTCGCGGAGTGCCCTTTTGGATGCGTCTAGTTGACCCTCGAGCTGTTTGCGGACCATCTCCGGGGCGGTCGCAACCTCTTGCGCCAGGGTCAGCGTCTTGGCACTTAGCGCATTGTTGGCTTCGGTGAGTTGTTTGCACGTTTCAGCTTGATTGGCAGCGTGCATTTCGACGTCCCTCTTGGCTGCTTCTGCCCGATCCACGGCGGCTTGTAGATCCTCTATCCCCCGCATCCTGCATCGCGTCGAATAGCATGAGTAACGTGTCGTCAGGATTTTTCGACTCGTAGGGAAAAAACGTACAAAGCAGTTTGTTTATTTTGTAAAGCGAAATTCTGGTCGTCGAGGCTGACGACATGCTTTTGATACGTCTCCAACGCCGCGTTACTCTCTTCTGCAAGTTTCTGTGCGCGCTCAGCATTCTTCTTGAGCAGATCATGTGCTTGTGCAAATCGGATCAGTCGCTCGATCAACGCACGGTCGTCGATCACTAGGGTTTGCACACGCGCGACAAACGCCTCGAGCGAGAACACACCCCCGACAGCAGCCTGCGGCGATTTCGTGTCGTAGAGCGCCTTGAGAGAGCGAATGTCCATGTCCGACAGAGAGGGTAAGCCAGATCTGGACTGCGGTCCGCCCGGGCTGGAAGCTGATGACACCCCTCGGAGGTGGCGCGGAGTGCCTAGTTTCGCCGAACGTAACTCGGGCGCTGGTAGCACGGCCCAGACAGGTTGCAAAAGCGCCACTATGTCGGCGACGTCGCCTTTGTATTCGATCGGTGGACCAGTATGGACGGAAGGCGCAGTCAGTTCCTAAAAATGGACTTTACCGTCAAGCCGAACGCGAGTCGATCAAAGAGGGTTACCTTTACCCGAGTGCCCTGGGCGAGGGCTTCCTGGAGTGCATTGTCTCTTTCTCGCCGTGTCGCCTCGAGTTCTCCTTCAAGTTTAGACACGATCTGGGCCTGGTAATCGGCGCGTTCCTTTGTAACTGCCGAGAGATTCTCAAGGTGGGTTCCAACGGAGGCTAGTAGACCCTGCGCTGATGGATCCCTAGATGTGTGATCGACATGGTGAAGCTGGATCAGTATATGAAGAGTCTCGATTGCACCATTCAATTCGGCTTGCGCTTCGCCACCCCCTTTCAGCCGATCCAGCTCATTCTCCATCACAGCCCTTTCTGCCTGCCAATGTCCACGTGCTTGTTCATACTCCACTCGGAGGGCCGAGAGTGCCTCGTCCTTTCTTCGCAGATCTGCATCGGCTTTCTCCTGAACGGAGGCCAACATTCTCTCCATCTCCGTGGTCTCGCCGCTTAGCCGTTCCAGCACCTCGAGACGTTGTTCAAGCCTCTCCGCCTCTCGTTCCCGCTCGGCCAACTTGTGCCTATCAACTTCCCATTGTGCGTGCTCCCTCGTCAGCTTGTCGCAGCGTGCTTGAAGCTCCTCGGACTGTGTTAGTTTACTCTGGAGTGTACTGACCGTGTCCTCTGCGTTTTGAAGCTCCATGCTCATCGTTGTCTCCATTTGTTCCTTTTCCAAACGAAGGTGGGACAGCTCGCGTGCCAACTCGGCGTTCTTCTTGTTGGCTACACTCAACGATTCGGTAGCAGCACGCAAATTAGCCTCGAGCGTCGCGATATCGGACGTCGACAGGGGCGATTTGGGAATGTGTGCGTCAGCATGGCCAGCGAACAAATGGGCACCATCAAACTTGGAAGGGGTAGAAGTAGCACTGACGACCGAGCTCAGGTTCGAGCTCCGGTTCGGCGAGGAGGAGAGTGACATATCCGGTTCCTGCGTGCCGTTGAGGGAGGGAAGGAATTTCTTTTCCATCTTGTGCACAGAGTAGCCCAGCACGCCAGCGCGGTGTTCGAGCAGTTTTCGATGCACCTCGTTCGTCCGCTCGGACACGCGCAAGAGCTCTTTTTGCGCCGTCGCGACCTTGCGTCCAGCACTCTCGAGTTGTCCTTCGGCGTGTTTCGAGGTTTGCCTGTGGGCAGCGTTCACCTTGGACAAAGACAATGCCGCGTCGCGAAGCTTGGTCTCGAGCTCGAGCTTTTTCTGCACCGCCGTGAGCCGAATCTTGAGAACGTGGTGCTCCTAAGAGAAGTGTCAAGAACGTGCGGAGGCAACACGGACTCGCATACGCGCCTTTTTCAGTTCTTCGACGTCTTCTGCGGAGAGTATTTCGCACTCGCGACTGTCAACGACGGCTTCGCTGGTGAGCAAACTCACGAGGAGTTCGTCCCTTATATTGACCGATCCCAACGGGTGTTTCCAATTCATGCCACTCTCCGGTGTCATGGGTGTCCCCAGACTTGCCAGTGGCACATGAGACGACGGGGGAGTTGACGAGCCGACATAGGGAATGGGCCTGCGAGTCGGTGAAGCAACGTAGGATACAACACTTGTTGTAGGCGAATGTGTCGACGCAGGTGTCCTCAAAGGTTGCGTAGAGGCTTTCGTCCGCTCTTTGCGGATAACGAGACCTGGGGTTCCACTTGTGGGCTTGCCATCTGTCAAATCTTGAGGCAATGACTTTGGAGGAGGATTGGGCGGGGTCGGTGCTGGCGGCGGCGGCGGTTGTGTGTTGCCTCCACCGAGAAATCTTCGGACACCGTTCATGTATTTGCTTGGTCGTCGCGCGCTATGACATTCAGTGTTGTCGTTGCCAGTGGTGTTGGTGTCCGGGACTCGGCTCAGGTCAGAACAAGTCCGGTGTTGTCAGCTCTACGGCCGACTTACGTTCGTCCTCAACGTCACGATGTTCGCCGAGTAGTTGACCTGCCTCGCATCCACCTTGAATGACATTCGCGGCGAGACATGTCGTTCACGTTTCAATGGCCCCGCTTTTCCGACCAGTTTCATTCCGATGCCATCCAAATGCTCAACAATGCCCTCAACAAGGGCAACAAACCACCCGTCATTGCAGACAAGATCGAGGTCGTCGAGCTGGAGATGGGTTCCCAGGTCCGTGGCCCATGCTAGACGCATCTCTGGCGCTCACCGCCCATTAGCCGCCTGAACTTGAAATCCGAGATATTGGCGACCTCACCATGGATCAATTCCGAGGCATATTTCGTCTCACATACGCTGGCGACGCGCACCTCGTCCTCAAAACCAAAGTGCAGGTGCGAATAATATTTTTTCTGTGTCGTGGATCGCGGCATGACCTTGGGTGCCAAGGCAAATCCTCTGAACCATAAGCAACCCGACATACACCTCATGACTGGATCCAGAGGAATGCTCGCAGCGAGGGAGCCCCTCGTCGTACCCATGCTACTTCGTCTATCCCACTTCAAACTCAATTCCTACGTCGTTCTCGTTGTCTCCAAGCAAAAGGGCATCACCCTCGTATTCAAAACCGACCCTCTCCAAAATGTCGACATCAACAGCACGTTTGATTCGATAGCCGTCATTCAAAAATTCATACAACGGGAGATCGAGGGGCAACTTCGCCAGATGTTTAGAGAAGATTTGCCAGGTATCATTCATCGTCTGAGTCAACAGTGGGTAAAAGCAAAGGTAGAGGCACCGTACCTCGACAAACGTCCACCACCCGTGGCGCTTCGTCCATTCGATACTAGGCGCGTTCGCTCCGTCTCCGGAGTCTCTGTCGCGAGCTCGTCTCGAAGGACGTCCAGAAGTGTCGTATCCACCCAGTCTACACCAGTTATCCCACCCCCAGCCGAGTTCACTGGTTCATTACCTGACTTTGAAAACTTTGACCCAACGTATGGACTTCGCCCAGAAGGGCTCCCTATGAAGAGCGTTTTCACGAATTTCGGTCGACTCTTCAAGCAAAACAAGGGTCTCGCAGATCTCACGGAGGAACAGTCAGAAATCGACGAGGAAGAAGAGGAGGCGGAGGAAGACCAAACGTCCTACTCGGTGACTGATTTTGCAGATACTGCTTTCGACGAGTATTCGCCACCTGCAAGTCCGACGCCAGACGATTCCGTCACCGAGTACGAGACTATTCCTGCTGTTGGCGGGGGTACTATCACCCGTCCGCGAGTCTACCATTCACAGTCGATGATCCAACCTCCGGCGGAAATATCCCGAGCCCCCAGCCGAATAACCCGTTCCATCACCCCAGAGAGCGGCGAAACCCAGTTTTCGCGATCGAGCAGCGGCGGCCTCGCGCACTCGGTCGAAACACCACCCACAACCGCTCCTCCCCACTCAGTCCACAGTCTCGACCTGGGTCACAGACCCCGCCCACTTTCCTTCCGCCGTCTCTCCGTCTCGTCCTCTACTCCCCTCGACCCGTTCCACTCTGGCTCCCCACCAGCACACCACACCGCGTTCGAAACGGACCCCAAAATCGTTCTCCGCCCGACCTTGAACAACACGCTGCACCAACTCTCGACGCTCAGCAGCTCCAACCACACACTGTCCCCCTACACCCGCTCGCTTGAGCACTTTGCAGTGAGGAGTGGGCCACCGCGGACGCTCAACGTGTTTGGGGTACGTGCGCCGCCTGAGCGCCACCCGGTAAAGGCGAAGCGCAAGCGGACGTACCGCCTCGGAGGGAAAACTCAGTCCGAGCCCGAACCCGCACCTGCGGCGTCCGCGTCTGCACCGCCCTCGCCGTCCCTGTTGCCGTCCGAATTCGACCCGTCAGAGATTGACCGGTATTTCCGCTCGGAGGTTGTTACCCATGTGGGAGAGGTGAGTGCGCATAACTCGGATATGTGGGCGTCTGCGCCACCTCGACATCCAAACGATGCATACGAGACACTGCGTCGGCGGCGCTCGTAGTCTCTTTTCTCATATTTTGCCACATCACTGGTTGACCATAAACCCGCTTTGCACCGCTCCACCACGAATTGAGCTGCCATCCCGTCTCAAGGTTTTTTTTTATTTTTTATACAAACTAGATATCCGTCGCATCATTTTTCATGAATTGTTTTCTTGTTCGTCGGACCATGTGTATTATAAAAAAATACATCCCAGTCCTCTAACGAGTCAAAAATACTTCCGGACAGTGCGATCGATCAGAGGCGACTTCCGAATTTTATAATGCCCGACGTAGAACGTTTTCTCGTTGGCAGGAAGAATATAGGTCAGACGACGCCCGGCTGGAAATTACTGGGAGCATCCTCCTCCTCTACGTCTGACTCAACTGCGAAATCACTCATTTCAAGTCGAGAACAGACCGCTTTACGGGAAGCCAGCACAGCGAGGAGCGATTGTTTCGAGGCCCTGCCTTCAATGAGATATCACTTTGGGATGCAAACACGATGTCGTACTTGAAGATGCGCCTCCTCCAAGAACACCTGCCTCGCAGCTGGACCGCCATCATATCCCTTCACTAGCAAGTAAAGTCGCGAGATCAGGCATAGCGCCTCGGCACAGTCCCATACGCCACCGCAGTCCAGGAAGACGGCTCAATATCTCCCTCCACCTTACAGTATTACCCACGCTCACCCCAACCACTTTGCTTACCCAACAAATCCCTCTGCCCACCCTCGCGCGACGATGATGGTCAGCGCCAACCCCCGAACGACGCAACGCCGCCGGTTTAATATGACAAAGGCGAGGGTGCAACCGCACACTTCGTAGAAGGAAGGCGAGGTGCGATGTCGCACCACCACACGACGACAACCGCGGCGAGTTGGCATAACAGGTACGCCCACCCATCTACCACTACGACGACGACGACGTGCGCGGGCAAGCAAGACGACGCCGAGGGCGAGGGCACACAACGGTGTCCCCACCACACAACGGTGACGACCCACCCGACAACGGGCGGCCCCTCCACTCTCAAGACGACGACGACGACGCGTCAGCCCACCACATCATCACGAGCTAGGGCGATCGCGACGCGATGGCTCCACCGTCACCAAAACGAGGAGGACGGCGAGGCGACATGGAAAAATAGCGCGCACGCGCCCTTCCTCCTGCGACAACGGGGCTGAAGGGGTGCAACAGCCTGCCATCCACGGCGACGACGGCGATGACGGCGAGGGCGAGGGCACGCAACGGCGCACCCACTGCCGTAGCGCCAACGGCGGTCCGCCCACGACGACGTGGGCTCGGGTGAGGACTCAACCTATTGCTACAGCGCCGACAAAGCGGCACGCCTACCCACCGTAACGACAACGACGAGCCGAGGGGGCGCAAGAGGGTCTGCTCCCACCATGACGACAAGGACGCGGACGAAGGGGCCGGCGCGTCTACCCCCACCTTCCTTAACGACGAGGACGCGGGCGAGGGTGCGCGACGGCACACCACCACCACGGCGCTGACGAGGAGGAAGATGAGGGTGTGTGGGCACACCAACCACGACGACGGCAGAGCGACGGCACGTCCACCCCCACCTTAACGACGAGGACGCGGGCGAGGGGGCGCGACGGCACACCACCACCACGGCGCCGACGACGACGAGCAGGACGAGGGGGTGCGGGTACACCAACCACAACGAGGAGCGCAATGGCGCGTCTACCCCTACCATGACGGCGAGGAGCGGCACGAGGGGGCGCAGGCGCGCCACGACGACGGCATGGGTAGGGGGATGGCATCGTGCCTACCCCCATCGTAACGACGAAGATGCGGGCGAGGGGGCGCGGACACACCATCCCAACGATGAGGGGGCATAATGCTGCACCATCACCGTAGCGCCGACGACGACAAAGGCGAGGGGGCGCAACGGCGCACCCACCACCACACTACCGGCGACGACGAGGGCGAGGAACAGCAATGGCCTGCCTGCTGCCCTTCGGCCGCCACACGACGACAAGACGGGCGAGGGTTGCGCAACGGCGTGCCACCACACGACGACGACGTGGATGCCGCAGGGGGGTGGACGACGACGAGCGCGAGGGCGGCGCAATGCCCCGCTCACCACCACCATGTGGCGACGACAGGGCAGGCGAAGGGCGAGACGGCGCAACGGTACGCCAACTACAACCGTGACGATGTGGATAACGAGGGGGCGCAACGGCACCACCGCACACCACGACGACAAGGATGAGGACGACGGAAAGCACTGCGCGTCCACCGCGATGAGGACGAAAACGAGGAGGACGAACGGCGGCGCTAAGGGTGGTGCAGCCGCGTGCCCACGATGAGGACTGCGAGGACGAGGATGGAAGATGATTAGTGTAAATTGTTTGTATAGTGTATATGAATATATGATTTCTGTCAACATCTGTGGACACCTGTGTGATCTGTGCAGTCAAGGATTTCTGCAATGGGGCCATTTCATCTGTTGAGTCCACAACCCTACACAGGCCTGTGAACCTCTACAATAGTAAGTACCTTTCTATAGTGTCTGTGACACTACACATGTCTGTACAGACCCATACAGCCTATGGTTGGTTTGCTGATGAGAGAGTGACAAATGTCACTTAGACATTTCAGAATAATAAAAGTGGATTAGGTTGTATTGACAAAGAGTACATACAAACCTAAGGAAAACAGAGAAATAGTTTTACTAAAGATCACAAGAGAATACAGCATACTATTCAATACATATGATATCAAACCTTCCAACAAGCTATCCAGGACTCCCCAAATAAAGAAAAATCAACTTGAGCTTGACATCTGCCTTTAGGGGTTATAACCAAAGAATTGTAGGGTAGCCAATGGAAATGCCTATTCCAGGAGGCAACCCAGCCAAAGACATCACCATGTGAGGTTTGAATCCAACCATCATTTTGTATGACTAAATGATGGAGGAAAGTGATACCTTGTACTTTCCAAACATCAACAAATTTATCACAAGACTCTGAGGAGACATATTTTCCAGCAGAAGAATAGGCAATGGACAAGACAGATTTTATATGGTCTTGAGATGGATGTGCCACAGTCTTACTGATGGTTGCATCCAAAACTCTAATAGTACCATCTTGTGAGCCAGAGACAATCTGCTTGCCATCAGAGGAATAGGCAACAGACCTAATAGAATCTGTATGTCCCTGGAATGGGCCTGCTACTGTCTCACCAGTTATTGCATCCCAAACTCTAATGGTACTGTCTTGAGAGCCAGAGACAATGTGCTTGCCATCAGGAGAGTAGACAACAGATCTGACAGTGTTCATGTGCCCCTGAAATGGACCTGCCACAAGTTCACCAGTAGTTGCATCCCAAATCCTAATGGTCTTATCTAAAGAGCCAGAGGCAATGTGCTTGCCATCAGGGGAATAGGTAACAGACCTGACAGTGTCTGTATGCCCATAAAATGGATCTGTGACAGTCTCCCCAGTGGTCACATCCCAAACCATAATGGTTTTGTCTTTTGAGCCAGAGACAATCTGTTTGCCATTAGGAGAATAGGCAATAGACAAGATAGAGTCTTTGTGACCATGGAATGGACCTGCCACAGTATCACCAGTGGTTATATCCCAAACCCTAATAGTTTTGTCTAAAGAGCCAGATGCAATGTGCTTGCCATCAGGAGAATATGCAACAGAGAAGACAGCATCTGTGTGTCCCTGAAATGGGCCTATTATAGCATCACCAGTGATTGCATCCCAAACCCTAATTGTCTTGTCATAAGAGCCAGACACAATCTGCTTGCCATCAGGGGAATAGCAAACAGATCTAATAGACAGTGTGTGTCCATGGAATGAACCTGCCACCATCTCACCAGTAGTAAAATCCCAGACCCTGATGGTATTGTCAAAAGAGCCAGAGACAATATGTCTGCCATTGGGGGAACAAGCAAAAGACCTGATGTCTGCATGCCTCTCAAATGGACTTGCCACAGTTTCACCAGTGGTTGTATCCCAAACTCTAATAGTGTTGTCTGAAGAGCCAGAGACAATGTACTTTCCATTAGGGGAATAGGTGATAGATCTGATAGAGGAAGTGTGCCCCTGGAATGGACCTGCCACTGTTTCACCAGTAGTTGCATTCCAAAGTCTAATGGTGGTATCTCTTGAGCCAGAGACAATGTGTCTACCATCAGGAGAGTAGGCAACTGACCAAACAGTGTTTGTATGCCCCTGAAATGGACCTGCTACAGTCTCACCACTAGCAGCATCCCAAACCCTAATGGTCTTGTCATAAGAGCCAGAGACAATTTGTTTGCCATTGGGAGAATAGGCAATGGACAAGACATAGGAAGTATGTCCATAAAATGGACCTGCCATAGCCTCACCAGTAATTGCATTCCAAACCCTAATAGTCTTATCCAAGGAGCCAGAAACAATCTGCCTGCCATTGGGAGAATAGGCAACTGACCAAACAGAGTTTGTATGCCCCTGAAATGGACCTACCACAGTCTCACCAGTGGTTGTATCCCAAACTCTAACAGTCTTGTCATCTGAGCCAGAAGCAATATGTTTATCATCAGGTGAATAGGCAATTGACCTGACAGAGTTTGTGTGCCCTTGGAGTGGACCTGTTAGAGTCTCCCCAGTGATTATATCCCAAATCCTTATAGTCTTGTCATCTGAGCCAGATATAATCTGTCTGCCATCATGGGAATAGGTTATACACAACACATAGGAAGTGTGCCCTTTAAATGGACCTGCTACAATTTCACCAGTGGTTGTATCCCAGACCCTGATAGTCTTGTCTGAAGAGCCAGAGACAATATGCTTGCCATTAGGGGAATAAGCAATAGAAAAGACAGCTTCCTTATGTCCTTGCAAGTTATGAACCTCTGCTGGCCAGCTGGCAGGGTGCCCAGATGTCATAGACACATGTTTTTGAAGATGATCAACCCAAAGCTTGCATAGTGGAGAGCTAGTAGGTGTCTGAGGCATGGCTGATAGATACAAGTGTGGTGTAGATTTTTGAAGGATGGGAGCAAACACTTGAATAAATCTAGCTGCCTCTGATGCTAGTATAGCAACCTCTTGATCCTGTTTCTCATTTTTGTTATTAGTCTATAATGTCACCATGGCAGAACTAACCTTGGCCCAAGTGTTCAAAATGACACAGGCTTGTGTGGCAGATAGTATAGGGTATACTGAGTTGATACAAGAAAGAAGACTGATGGCTTCAATCCAGTAGGGGAAAAAGTCCTTGAAAAAGTTGGTGACCTCATTCAACAACTTTGGTGTACAGGTTGCATGTTGCAGGTGGTCCATCCAGTACTGGCAGGAGTAAGACAGTTGAGGAGGAATGGCCTTTTGTATTTGATCATCTAGACCAGGGACTGTAGCATTATAATGTCGAGAGTCTTTAAGACCACAGATGTTGAATCTGAGATTATCTCGCATGCAAGTCAGCAATGCCTGTCCAAGAGATGGAGGGTGGGGTAGAATGTGGACATGGAAGGTTGAACTCCGAGTCTCATCCAGTAAAAAGTCACGAAACGAGGTATGAAGTAGCCGGATTGGTTTGACTTCATCAACCACCCCATCCAGGAGTGACCCCATTCGTTTGATGATGTATCGCACATCCAGATCTTCGTTTGAGTCAAACAGGGCAGATAAGGAAACAAGAGAAAGAGGTTCATGAAGTGCGAGGATGATGGCCATCACGTCAAGAAACGATTGTCGGTTGTCATCGGATGCGAATAATTGCTCTAGCACAGTTCGGTACAGTTGATCTAAGGGCCGCACAGAAGGAAAGCCTTTGCTCTTCATGACTATATCAAATCGCTTGCGCGGGTTAGCTCCGTCAATAATGAATTTGCATGCGGTGGCCGCCCACTGAAAAAGACGCTGCGAAAGATGGACGAGGGCACGATACCAGCCATCTTGAGGTGAAGACAATGTATGTTTGAAATGCTTGTCTAAAGAGTGACGGATGAACCTTTCGATATCTCCGTCAATAGTTTCTGCGGGAACGTTGCCCATTTGCTTGTGAACCAAGTACGGACCAGATGGGAGATTGTCAAGGATATCTTCCTCCGGTCGAGACGTGATGAGGAAACGAAGATTTATCGGGAAAGCATTCTCAGCAATTTGCTTAGAGATCGCTTCCAAAAGTATTCGACGATTCGTTCGATCGCCACTTTCGTCGAGAGCGTCGATGACTACCACCAACTGGGGACCAACGGAGCCACCATTGCTAGGTTCGATAACAAATTGCTCTAGTTGTTCCAAGGGTGATGACGACGTGCGGAGTGCTCGGTTATCCTTCACAACACTCCAGAGCGCCGATTTGTACTGCGGATCATGATCGCAGAGATCCCGGGCGATAGTACTGAACAGGTTCTGTGAATTCCGCCTGCTAACATCACTGCTAAGGAAGCAATATGAAGATGCTAGCCTCTTTTGCCCGTCGAATAGTCGAGCAATCGAGTGAGCTACCGCGGACTTGCCTGAACCAGCCACCCCAGTGAGAAGGCAGACGCGCGGCGCATCTTCCGCGGGATCATTTAAGATGTCACAAATCTCCCGAAGAAGTGACTCCCGAGTGCCAGGCAAGCATCCCTTTTCCCGTACATATCTTGCCTCTGCATATGGCATGTCGTTTAGGTCTATCGCTTCCGCTGGGTTGCACATCCATCCATCACCATCTCCGCCACAATGTGATGAGGTTATGCTTACCGATGTTCTGTACCACATCCGCCATACGGATGACCGTGATTCCAGTATGGAGTGCGAGGTCCTTCAAGAAGGCTTCTTTCATTTCACCCAGCCTGTTCTCGTAAGCCGTGATCGTGTCGTCTATATTAGAGATCGTGTATTCCACTGTACGAAGCCCTAGGTACAAAGATCAATCATGGTCGTCAGGAATCGGGTGACGACTAACAGAAACTGTTTGGCCTGGTGTAATCGATGATAAAGTTACCGCACTCTGTGACCTGTTGGAGTAAAAGTGTGATGGACTTCTCGTGTTTCTTGATTTTCTTCAATGGCTCGGCGTCGTCAAGGAATGCAAAGACGTCCCTCATTGCGCCTGCCAGACGAATGATCCGTCCATCACGATTCTTCTGGTTTATAAGCACCTGCGTGAATTATTGGCCATGATCAGTGACAGCATGAATTCAGAATCGGATGGAGCAGACACACGTTATTTGCAGCTGATATAACGGACCAAGCCAGTGAGACATATGGATGGATCTACCAGGTCCAGAAGATTAGCGAGCGAAGAAGGTGCATGAAAACCAGTTACCGTGGCAATATCAGTTACGACCTTGTTAAACAATTCCAACTTCTTCAAAAGAACGCCCAATGTCGTCTGGAATGCCTGTGCCTCTGTGACTTCGTTTGTACCAGTATTGTCGACTGAGCCAAGAAGACCAGTAGTAACCGGCGCGGGAGAAAATGTGCTTATCGCAGCTATCGCCTGGTTGGCAGTGGTGATGGCCTGAAGGTTTTGTGCAGTAGGGCCGTCAAATGATCGAGCAGCAAGTGAAAACTTGATTATAAACTGGGTGAGATCTGACCCATCAGAGGTATCCTTGCAAAGGTATTCTTGGAATACTGATCGCAGGGATCGCATCAACAAAACACGACAGCAAGGGTTGACGTACTGTCATCGTTCAATTTCCTCGTGATCTCCCGAATCGTATAGGCGAGAACTCCAACGAGTTCTTCTTGCTTCTTGAAACGGTGCTTGTGGTAAACTTTCACGAGTAGCGAGGACGTATCGGCACCATCCCTAACAATCTTGAGCTTCCTGGAGTGAGGGAACAAGATAAGTACGAACAGAAATAAGTCTTCATCCCAATGAGTGCATTTATTCCTTTCTTCTGCGGTGCGCGTCTGTCGCATGCTGTCCCCGATAGAAAACTGGACGTAGAATTGCTTCGAGGGGAAGAGCTTGCGCCCCACCCGAGCACGGCGAAGTTCGATATCTGGCAAAATGTCGAGTCACATACAACAGGAATTCTAGCGCTAAACCATACCCTTGATGGTGATCGTCGAGCTGGTCCTTGGTCACGCTAAGTACATTCCCAAGAAAACTGAGCATAGTACATACATGATGGGCCGAATTGGATTTTAGAGGGTCAAGAGCAAATTGATGATGACTGTGGAAGAGAAATGGTGGGAACTGGGTATGAATGACGCTGGTCCGGATCTAAATTGACGCTCACCTTACGCCAACCATGAACGAAGAATACTCTGACCAGGTAGGAGTCGCCAGCAGCGCTGGTGAGCCATCTTCCTCTCTACATCGCCACTGGGCGTGCTCTTGCACACGCAGGCCAGTGTCAAAGCCTTCCTAGGCCAAGGACTTGTAGTCGAGAATTGATGAGAAAGAAGACGATGACACTTCTTTCCAACTATCCGCCGTCTGCAGGTCAGACATCCGCACAACGCATACAAGATGTCACATTGACGGTCGTCCTTGTCTTCTCTGCTCTGGTCACAAAACGTCTCTCCGTCTCATCTTCTGCCCTCATTGACCCCACTTTGGCTCGCTGCCAACGCCTTCGAAGCAGACCTCAAGATCGCCGCACCAGCTCTCGAATGTTCAGCAGCTCCCGCAATATCCACTTCTTCAAGGTTACAGTACGGAACGGGCCCCTGTGGACACTCGACGCGTTTGAGGTACCTGCACCGCCTGAGCAGCGCCCCATCAGGGCAAAACGCAGGTGGACATACTGCCGAACCCACCCCAAGCTCGACCCTGTGCCTCCAACGCACACATTTGCACTGTGCTTGCCATCCCCGTTTTCGACTGAATTTCACCTGGTATTCCCACTCGGGGGAGGACCCAGATGTCGTCGAGTGTGCATGACCGTTGACTCAGGCGTGAGCCTCTGCGCCACTGCGACATCTGCATGACACACACGAACCCGCTTAGTACTGCTTCACCAACGAATCGAGCCACTATCCCATTTTGATTCCGTCTTTTTTATTTGTATTCAAACTAGATTTCATTTTCAAGGTTTTCATTTTCTTGTTCGTCGGATCATGTGTAAAGCTATAGCAAAATATATCCCAGTTCTCTAATGAGTCTAAAATGCTTCTTGGCAGTCACTGCGATCGATCGGAAGCAATGTCCAAATTTTATAATACCCGAGCTTTTTCGACGGCATAGGGAATATGGATCAGACGACGTCAAGCTAGAAATCTCTAGGAGTGGTATTTGTTATACTTTCATGCTAAGAAACAGTAGTATCATCCTCAACGTTTCGCTCATCGTCTTCGATAGTATAGCATCCAATCATTTTCAGGCGAGGACGGAGTGCTTTGCGAGAAGCCAGCGCAGTGAGCAGCGATTTTTCAGACACCATGTGTCTCGAGAGATCGTCCTCAGATGCAAATGTGATGTCATAAAGACACACTTTCTCCAGCGCCGGTACGAGCATCTGCCCCGCAGCTAGATCGTGATCATACCCTCTTGTGGTCTCCACTGGTTGGCCAACAGGCAGAACAAGCGAAGAAGCAATATCGGGCATGAAGCCTTCACTTAGCTCTACACACCGCACTCCAGCAAGACGGCTTAATACCTCCTTCCAAAAGTCAGACGAGAAAGGCGGGTCGGTGACCTGAAGGTTCTGGACATCTGCCAAGGGAAGAGAGAAACAGATGTTGCTTAGGACATGACCCAAATCACTGCGCGGCACCGAAGACCCCATTTCAACAAAGATCACGAGAGGGTAACCGGAATCCCACTCAGGGACCTCCCACGTCATATAAAGGTCACAAGCATCTTGCTCCGAGAGGCACAAGGCGAATGTCGATATGTCAGAAGGGGAGCGGATGCTCAATGAACGAATTGACGGATGGACAGACAACAGATCCTTTGGTTGGTTGAATCTTCGTGCGAGGGCGGAAGAGATCTGGGTATAGTCGTGAATGGTGGAACCCTCTTCCCATTGAAATTCTAGCCTGAGTTCAGTTTTCAGGGGGATGTTTACGCAAGATAGTAAAGCGGCGACTGTCGAAAGTGGAGCAGCAATAGAAAGGCGGGCAAGACAAGGTAAACCAGTTTGGGGGGAAACGTCGCTTGTGGAGACAGAACCACGGGCACTAGCAAGGGCGTAGTCGAGGTATAAGACTATAAGGGTTTGCATATGGGGTACTATGGCTAAAAAATCCACGAGACTGTGCTTGGGAGCTGGAATTTCGCATAGGAAGAGTGTCGTTAATCTTCTGAGGTTGAATGAATGCCACGGAAGCCAACATTTAGTGAGCCTCAGGGTATGGAGAGGCGAGACATCCCCATCACTGATCGTGAATGCCCGATCAGAATGATGGGAAAAGTATGGTTCGATATCCAGAATCTGCAAACGGGGAGCACGCAAGGAGAGTGTTGATGGGATAATCGTGAGAGGAAGGGATAGACGGAGCTCTTCGATTCGTTCTACGTGGGCCAGCAATTTCTCTAGAAGATCTGACCACCAGGATCTGGTTCTCTGCAGATCACCGTATACGCATATCTTCAACGATGCTTGTTTTGAACGAGCTAGTAATTCTTCTGTCCAGCGCAAGGATGCGATGAAATGGTACGTCCAAAGTGTTGGGTCGTTCAGAGCGATATTGCGCCAGCGACGACAAACGTATGAGACATTCACCCAATCGGGGACACGAAAAGTGGGGTCATCATAGGTATTGATGTTTTCATGATAGTCGCGTGCGCCATGGATAAATATGATTGTGAGGATTTCAGGCGGAAGACGAAAAACAGGAGAATTCTCTTGGGCACGAAGGCTGGACTCCTCCCCGCCAACAATTGCGTTGTATACTTGAGTCACGGGCATACTGCTCTCTTTATAAGGTGTTAGCATTCGTGTTTATGTAGGTACGGTATTCGGCAGCTTGCAGGCGTCTTACATGACACAGGGGAGATGAGTGTAACTTGCACGTGACGAGCTTGATGTGGAGAGCATTTAAAGTTAATGATGTCAAGCATCTGACACTACGTTTTACAAAGGTTATTCTACATAGACTATTCATCTGAAGAAACGATAGTATCCTCCTCCATAACAAAGTCATCGCCTCCAACACTACATTCGGCCATGCCGAGCAGAGGACGGAGCACTGTGCGCGTATCCAGTGCAGCGAGGAGCGAATTTATGTTGTCCTCGGACGCAAACATCATATATTCAAGGTCTAGCTCCTCCAGCACTGGCACAAACGCCTGACCTGCAGCCGGGCTGTGATCATGGCCCCTCAAAGCCACCACCGGGTCATCGGGAGGGAAAGCAAGCAAGGAAGACAGATCCGGCATGTGTCCTTCACTCAACACCAAGCGCCGCAAACTATGAAGGTGGCCTAACATCTTCCTCCAAAAGTCAGACGAAAGGGGCGGATCGATGATGTGCAGGGTATGAAGATCCATCGGGGGGATAGAGCAACAGATGCTACTCAAGATATGATGCCAATGGCTGCGATCTAACCCGTACTCCATTTCAACAAAGATCACGAGAGGATTATTGACATCCCAATCTGGGTACTCCAGCGATGCATAAGGATCGCAGTTGTCTCGCTCCGAGAGACACAAGGTAAATGTCGATGGGTAGGCAGGGGAACGAATGGCCAACGAACGAATAGTTGGGCGTAACAGATTTTCGAATTGGGTGAATATGTGCGTAAGAACAGAAGGGATTTGAGCATAATCGTAAATGGAGGTGCCGTCTTCCCATTGAAATTCTAGCCTGAGTTCGGTTTTCGAGGTGATATTGACGCGAGATAGCAATACTACGGCCGTCGAAAGTGGAGCAGCGATAGAAAAGCGAGTAAGAGAAGGTAGGCTGATTTTCGGGGAAACATTGAATGCCCCACTGGAGAGAAAATCCCGGGCACTGGCGAGGGCACGCTCAAGATGTAAGGCTGTCAGAGCTTGCATACGAGGCAGCGTGGCAAGAAACTCCACGATATTGTATCTAGGAGCCGGAGCATTGTGCAAGGAGAGTGTTGTTACCCCGTTTAGGTTGAATGATTGCCATGGGATCAAACAGTCAACTAGCTTCAGGATACGGAGAGGGGGAACATCCCCATCACTAACTGTTAAAGTCCAATCAGGACGGATCGAACAGGGTTCGATATCCAGGATCTGCAAATGGGGAGCATGCAAGGAAAGCGTTGGTGGAAGGGCCGTGACAGGAACGCGCAGACGGAGCTCTTGAATCCGTCCTATATGGACTAGTAATTTCTCTACGAGTACCGACCACCAGGAATTATCTTTTTTTGAACTGACGTAGATGCGTATCTTCAATGATGCTTGTCTCGAACGAGCCAGTAATTCTTCCGTCCAGCGTAAGGACACGGTGAAGTGGTACGTCCAAAGTGTTGGGCAGTTCAGAGCGATATTGCGCCAGTAACGACAAACATAAGAGACATTCACCCAGGCAGGGAGACGCCAAAAAGTATGGCGGTGGATTTCATCGACTTGAATCGTCTCGTGATAGTCCCGTGCGCCATGGATAAATATAGTTGTGAGGATTTCAGGTAGAAGGCGATAAATGGGTGGATGCGAATTACTCAGAGCACAAAGGTTGGACGATGCCAACTGCTCATTGATGGATTTGCCAGTGTTGTGTGCTGGAGACACGGCCGTCATATACAGTTTTCTTCAGCCTAAGTGAAGTCAGTGTTTGTGTTTAGACGTCATGCCTGACACTTAACAACTTACGAGATAGTAAGTGTGGGACGAGAGCAAAATCTTTCTTCAATCCAGGAGAATGACAAGAGAACGTGGTTCGCAATCGTAGGATTCACTGAGCAAGATTAAGCGACACGCCACAGGGCCTTTCATGATCCATCCGACTCAACTCCGCGGTAGCCACTTGCAATCAGCTGAAGGCTGACGTTGAGAACTCAAGAGAACCCAGTACACGCAGACAATGAAATATATATCCAGTACGCACAAATCTGTCCGTCATCATGATCCAGTTTCAAAAACACAGACAAGAAAGAAAAAGGGTGTTTGGGCAGACAAGTCAATTTGCCAACGCCAACGCCAACAGTATCTCAAAGTTTGGCGTACCCAACCCGGTGACTAGAAACAAAGCGTCTATAAGCCAATCACCCTGTTCCATCATACCCAAAGCAATGAGCAGCGAAGGGAACGGTAACGTACCGGGATCCCAGCCGATGGTGGCATTGAAGCCCTCTGTGCCACATCCCGGATTGTTACCCGACGTAATGTCATTCAATCCGGCCCATCCCGCAGAGTATAGCCATGGGTTCAAAAAGCCCAGAGGCGGCTTACCCGCAGTGACCCGTGCATCATTGAGCATGGACACGAACGAGGCAAAGGTTGGAGCGGCGCAGGACGTGCCCGACACTTTCTTGGTTTGACCTTGGTAGACAATGAGAAAGTTCATGGATTGTGCGGCGACGTCTGGAAAAGCCTGTGGAATTCAGCGCGGAAGTCTAGATCGACCTGCCGTTTAGGAAAAACGGCTACTCACACGCCCATCGCTAGGAAGGGTTCGTTGGCTGAAAGTAGATAAAACACGAGAAATACTCACGGATTGTATAGGCCCTTATACGTGTTCGGACCAAGTATCTTCAAATATTCACCTACCGCCGCTTCCTGATATTTTGGTCGCGAGAACTAGTGGCGGACTGACCGGTATATAAGTAGAAGGTAGTTGTGACGATCAACCTACATAGTTACTGAAGCCCCCACTAGAAAAGTTGGCAGCAGTTTCGGGGATAAGATAGGTACCTCCGACGGCGGTCACGCTGGGTGTAAAGATAAGAAGGTCATATACCAGGGCCCTTAGAGGTACACGCACTATGGACAAGAGGAAGGAAATTGTGGAAGGAACATGGTCCTGTTGGTACCATCGTTGCTGTAGCAACTTTGGTGGGCTGGGTCTGCGGAACCGTCTCCGACCCCAAAGTCGCCAGATGCGAACACAAGGGAGACGCCACGGGAACCAAGAGCAGCAAAGCCAGCACACACGCGTGCGGCATATGCATACGGAACTGCAAGTAATTAGATGATGTTAAGTAAACGAAGAAACAAAATACCTGTTTGTTCATCATCCTCATAACTGGTAGAGATTGTCTGAGGAAGGTGTTCTTGAGAGAACATGTAATCCAACCACTGTATTCAATAACGATCTAGTTCATAGGTAAATTACGGTGACGAGGAAATAAAACAAACATCAGCATATGGTTCGTTAGTATTCGTCGGAACCTTGGCATCAGGGTCAAATGGAGGTGAGCCACCAGTCGAGTAGAAAGTTGCAGGGGTTGGGTATGTCAGCCCAATAGCAAATTGTGTGTCCAAGTCGGCCTCAGCCGTCGGAGAACTCTGGTTATTTAAACCACCTGAAGACAATTTTTAGGGGATCGATTAATGTCCAAGTATGAAAGAACCACACCGTTTATGGACACAAAAGTATAGTTGACGCCATATGCACTGGGGTTCTCCAACTTTAAAAATTGCTGGAGATCCTGATTACTGGCGTACTGCTCGATGTAAGCTGTAATTCCGATCTTGTTGCCGTTGACAGGAGAGGTGACATATCCAAAAGCGTTGTAAATTTGCTTGAGACAACGAACGGTAATCTATGGAGGAGCTAAGATGGATCCTGTTGCCAACAAAGTGGTCATACCGTACTGTTGCAGCTCTCATCTACTTGGTTGCCGGCTGGCCCGATAATTGTGCCAGTGGACGAGCCCAAGAGGGGCACCGTATTTGACCAGTGCAGGGTGCTCTTGAATGACTTGAGACGAGTGAACATCGTCGTTGGCTGAATCAGTTCAACATGTTCGTGCAAACGCTCCGGCAAACTATAGCTAGTCGTTCTAACGATACTCTCACCACTGTCTGAGTGAATATAGATATGGTATTTCTGCATTTTCAGTTGGATATGAGTATCAAGAGAGAAATCCCATTCTTACCGTGTCCAGCATTTCCTCTGCAAGGGAAACTGGGACGTGAATGGTGACCCAATCTTGGGCCGATGACCAATTGAGATGTTCTTCTTCGATACCGTACGACGACAGCCATTCGGTGACAAGATTGAGTGATTGGGGAAGTGGCGCCATGAGGGCCTCAGTCTCGTCCTTGGATAAGTATGCGCCATAGCGTTCGTGACTTGGATTGCTAACTTCCCAGAGGTGTTGCTCGAGGACGTGATGGTGCGGCTGGGGGAGAGCAATCCTCAGCTGGAGCACATGATCTGAGGGAGCATAAACGTGTCTGATCCAGCCACGAGGGGGTGCATCAATGCTCTCCTTGACCTTGTTGGGAGCGCCCTTGAAACGATTGGCGCCAACGACGGCGACCTCGAACAGGACTGCAATGAGTAGCAGACGCATCTCTAACCACCTGGGACGAAGCGACGGGGCTCGTATACCAGATGATCACCGACCAAGTTTCTCTGGGAAGTAGGGCTGATGGCGATGCATAATATATTGGATTATCCATCATGGAAACTGCGGAGGAAAATCGGCTGCAAGAGAGTCGTATTTAATCCGAATGGAGGTTGCGTCGAAGACTTTGTTTACTACGCTGGACCTCATCCGATTCGGACTCAACCACACGGTTACTGTTCTCGAACTCACCAACAATCTTCGGTCTGAGCTCGCAGTGCTGAAGCCGAAGGATTTCAGTCTGAACGGAACGGAACTTTGAATTTACTAGAGTATGTCCTGTCACGGCTCCCACTTGAGGGATTCTGCAATCTTGTATCCCTACACCCATTCGCGCTCTGGCAAGTAGCGGCTCGCCACGTCCTCTATATGTTCTAGGACTTCGTCAGACACCACTTTACGCTCAAGTCGCTCGGCTCGAACGCAGTCATAATCTCTTCAACGTGGAAGTCGTACTTCAGGGATATGTTTGGTATCTATCAATCGTCTGTATATTGACAAACGACCACCCGTAGCGCATAGACCACTTTATACCGGGTGTTTGCATCCGCGTCGACTCCGCCACTGCGCTGGAAACCGCGGTCACAGACGGGGACCGTGGTCGAGCCCGTTCCTCCACTTTGGCGGCGCTGCGGTCATCTGAATTTATCCGACCATCTGAGATCGACTTGTTTTTCCGGTCGGCCCCGAACCAGATCGAGATATGTATAAGTGTGGTCATAG
>JBBPUC010000251.1:0-30417 GCA_038094375.1 Tubosaeta aff. heterosetosa | reverse complement strand
ACGAGTTCACACAACGTCACTGGCAGAGGACGAGCGGAGTGCAATGTTGTCATCAACAACCTCTCGTCGACAAGATGATACCCCTCTATTTCAAGAGGGCGGACAAAACCACGTCGGCAAAGTCACGGATGTCGCAAATCTTCATTCAAGACAAGGCCAAGCAATCGACAGATTCGAAATCCTTGTTAGGACATATCACACGCAGAAACGAGCATTTGAGTGGCCGTGGCAAGGTTGTCAAACGTCACGACCCGGATGTGCAGCCTTACATTGCCATCATGGCCGACCTTGGCCAACCGCCAGCATTCTCTGTCACCTTTCCTGAGCGGAGCACGGATGACCCTTGTATGCGCATCTACGCTGGCGGCGTCGACACAACTACGTATCCATTTCTGGAGAACTACCCACAGCTCATGGAGCACCTTCAGATCCTCGTGCAATTACAGCAGCGGCCTGAGATGAAGAAACCTTACACGAATTACCTGGATGCTCAGGTGAAAATTGGGAGTACGGCCACACCACGACACATGCGTTGGGAGCGGTGGAAGACAGTTCCTGTGTCGCCACGCGATCTTGTGGCGTGAGGATGATGGTCTGGGTTTGATGCCCTATGAAATAGCCGTACTTTGTGATTGAAGCTCTGTGATTCTGTCAAATGTCTGTCGTATACTAGTCAAGCCTGTACTCCTGTAGCCCGCACCAACTCATGTATGTCGACCTCGGATCAGCGTACTCATACTCGATCAAGAGCTTTCAGGAACCACATGTCAACCCTCCGGCAAACTTTTTGGAAAGTCTAGAAGGACACGATACGCAAGAAAAGGTTCTGTAGGCTGTGTGAATGGGGGTACAGACCAAGTGCGAGATGACGGGACAGCATCAACCATCTATAAATTAACCACACTTGAAACATGCAACTGTATATCCCAGAAGTCCTCTGTGTAGTCAGAGTCCAACGATTCTGACCTCTAAACGTTGTAAGTTGTTGATTAGATTGCTGGATGTTCCCGTTTTGGAAGACCGTAGGAAGGTGCTTGTTTGAAGTTTGTCCGCTTTCACGTATTTTTAAATCCTCTGGTTTGGCGCCCTACTTCAATGACGACACTAACGAATATGCCTCGGCCAACTGCTCGATGAGTTTCTACCAGTCGAGAACATGTTGTCGTTACAATTTTTCCCAGCCTCCGAATTCTCGCACAAAATTGGACCATTCGGCTGATTCACTTAGTTCCATTTATTTGCTAGCCAAGAAAAAAGTTGTTTCAGAGTGCCAACTTATTGCCGCTGCATTTGTTTCCTTGCTACAGTCAACAAATGCTGATCGAATCTTCTGGAGTGAGCCTTCGAGCGTCGACCTCGCCGAAGATATTCAAATTTCAGCGTGAGTGTCGACGCACTGGGAGACAAAACGTTGACCGAAGTTGTTCGGAGCACCAACTTGTCCACGTTTCGGACATGCAATGCTAAGCGTGTGACAAAGACAACAGAGGTACGGTGCAGTGGTATCCGATAATAATACTAGCCGACCTATGAGCCTAGCTAGCAAGCATCCCGAACTGAGCCCAAGCAGTGTTTCAAACGCATGATTGCAGTTGGTTACCCTGACCTATACTCTTGCTTTAGTCCGTTTCAGTTCCTCGCTTGCTGCGTCATGTCCTCATGTACCACCGCCTTTGGCACCCGGGTTCATATTCTACATGACATCCAGAGGCTTTGTGTCTCAAAATTGAATAGAAATGGCAGGTTCCGTACCGTCTGGTTTGCGAAACATATATAACTGGAAAAGAGCGAGGATTCATCAAATACCTCTCAACTCATCAACCATGTCCTGGATGACTACTTTCACCAATACCGCCCTCTCAATAATCTCTGCAGGCATGGCTTGCGGTGGTTGTGTCGTGGCAACCAATGTAGGATATGCCTCACCAGCGGGGGTCAAAGAGACCGCAACAGCTAAGCGGGTCTCTGTCGCGAAGAAAACCAAACATTGACGTGTCCACCACGTCAAGAGTCAACAACTATATCTTGCAAGGACTACCAGGTACAGTTCGCGATCGCAAAGCAGGGATTATCTGAGAGACGTTGTCCAAAGGTTAGATCCCCGGGTAAATGCTTGCGCTAAATACTTTGAGCACGTTACCGAAGAACAAAGCGTTTGGCCATAAAGTGGTAGGGGGAGAGCAAGGAGCCTTCATGGATGGGATTGTACACGCTATTATAGCAATTGTTCGTATCAGAATAGTGCATGAGGTCGGTGGTTGGAAGCGTAACTCAAAATTCGAACCTAAGTTTGAGCCTTCCATGGGATTGCCAGTGATAAGACCGTGACGCACCTGGCCTCTCGTGAGCACTCCTAGAAGTCGAGCATTAAACCGGGGGGATACACGGGAACGGTTGGCTTATATGATTGCGGGTCGAGCCATAACTCGCAGTGAGTCCAGTTTCTTCGGCCTGTCCCTAGAGTCTGGATGACGAACGAGCAGTCGGCACCACTCAATTAGAATGGGATGATTCGAATTCTGGACACTTATCAGGGGAATGGTGGATGAACCTCTCGATATTCTTGTTGACACTCCTCGGGAAGGCCACTCATTTGTTTATGAACCAGGTGGGGGCCAGATAAAAGTTTAGCTAGGATATCGCTCTCTAACCGAGCCATGATGAACGAAGGTTCGTGGGTAAGGTTTCGCTAGTAAGTTGTTCAGAGATAGATTTTAAAATGCGACTCTCTCGATCGCCACGGGTCCGATAGCATAAAGGTGTTTGCCGGGTCCCGCAACAAAGTATTCCACTTGCTCCGAGGGCGACGTTGATGTAGACGGTGTTGGGCGAGCTTTTAGGACTTCCAGAAGTGAAAACTTGACGGCTCATCGTGGTCGCAGACGTCATGGGAAATGGCAGTAAAGAGGTATTCCGCGCCCCACAGTCGGTACTTTGAGAAGAAAAATAACGAGCCCGGTCCGTTTTGTTTGGCATAAAGTCGGGCGATCGAATGGGCTACCACAGACTTCAATGCCCGAACCTGCGACCCCAGTGAGGAGGCAAACACGCTGGGCATTTTCAGCGGTACTAGTACGTGCTGTAAGATCAGTACTGGTCTAGTTGTGGACAAGGTCAGCGAACGTGAAAAGTCGAGTACCAATTTAGCAGGACACAAAACCGGCCTGAATGAACAACTCGCACGTCCCTCTCTCGTGCGAATCTGGCACCGGCACGCAGCAGGTCGTAGTGACTTCTCCTGCGTTCCACAATCATGACTTGACGTAGTTTAAGACGATCACACCTACCGATATCCGGCACGACGTTCATCATGCAAACAACTGCGATTCCTGCCTAAAAAATTCCAAAAAATTCGCTTTGAGCCCGCGTAGCTCGTTCTCATAATCCGTACCATTCTTCGCATCGGTGACATTGGCGAAGATTGTATGTTTCGCGAGTCACTGGAAACAACTATCAGTCGTGGAAATCCCATGGAAGCCGACGACGACTGACAGAAATTATTCGACCCGATGTATTCGACAATGAAGCACCTGCACTCCGTCACTTGCTATAATAAAAGCTTGATGATATTGGCTGGTAAGTACGGCGAACATTGAACCTAGACCAGTCGTAGTTTGTTCCCTTGCCCGTATTGGGAAGCTTGAAATGTTGTACATATGCGGCAAAAACGCCTTCCATGAATCAAATTCCTCTAGTTCACACTTTTGTGATGACTTAGTTACTGCTTGTTTGATCGTAGCGCACTGTTTTTGTTGTGCAGTAGCTGGAAAGGGGTCCCAGGCTACGACCAACCAAGTTATGTACGAACATACTTATGCAAATCATATGAACATGTGATGCATTCCAACGATTCTGAAGTAGGAGAGAGGGGTGGAAAGCGCTCAGTGCCGGTTCTGTGCTCCCTACGTGAGTCGAACTGTGACTTGATAGTGGCGAAGTGCTTGGCTGAGGTAGCCATACATTTTCTCCAGTCTTTGAACGCGTTGGACGAATAACTGCGACAACAAAGTGCGTCAGCCAATCCCCTTTCTCTTCAAATGTGCCGGGTCATCACCTTCGATGTCGGATCTTCCGCGCGATGAAGGGCATTCTTCAACTTTCGCATGTCGGCCGTGATCTGATTCATGAATATAAATCACCCCGAACACATAAAGTAGGGTTTGAGGCTCACCGCAGCCCACACACTTGCGAATACCCCTAATTTCGTGGTCACATCTTGGACTTGCGGCCTCGCTGCGTCGAGGGCATTTTCAAGTTTCATCATTTGACCGAGGCCAACATCTTCCATGTCGTACTCAGCCTTGACAGCTTGGTATTCGTTGACTGCCACTTAATAAACCAGACTACATGACTGAATTCATGACGCTTGATAAATTCACCTACCGTCCCTCTGCCTGCGCAACTCGAGTAGTCGAAGTCCAGAGTTTTTGACATTCACACAATCAACCCCCAGGGTCTGACGAGGGAGAGAAGATAAACTGGCCTCTGTTCCGGGTGTATCAGGCTACTCACGGCAACGTCCGCGATCCTCGCCCACAACGTAGGGATCACAAACGCCAGCAAGAGTGAGATGCCAGTGACAGCAACATCTGCTGCAAATTTCCACCCCAGTCCTTTAACCTGTATGGGGCGTCAAAAAATCACTGCAAACACTTGAAAGATTGACCCCACTTCTTGGCTAAGGCTAATAAGAGAAGAAAGTGATCAAGACTTTCGAAGAATGTAAGGCATATAACCCACGTTTCCATAGCAGTTTTTGCAACTGCCAATCCTTCTCTAAGCTCATCAACCTTATTGGACTGTTTTCCTATCTCCAAGTTCTCGACGACTTCAGAGAAGCAGGTGATATAAGTATCTAGACTTCTACCAAAGTTAAGAACTATAATGATAATCAGAAAGATCACAACAAGAACCAGAAAGTCATACATTCTTGGCACAGGTTTTGCGATGGTTGCGATGTGCCTTGAAGCAGCTAGAAAAAGTGAGAGCCAGAAGACGAATCAAGCACAAACGGGTCCTACCTGTATTTGCTCTCGAATAATTTCTTGCTTCTCGGACTGGGTGATATCTGGATCCCTCAACGAGGTCAAGACTAGTTCGCGGAACTCTAAAAACGAATGAGCAAGGGAGTGTTACGCATGACGAAGAGTCGCACCGTCGACAATGCTTTGTGCCTCCCCAGCAAACTCCCTAGAGCGCCAGAGGAGGGACTGGTACATCTATGCTTCTGGTGAGCTCTTCCTTCTGGATACTTGAAGGAAGGGCTCACAAGATGATGCTCGCTCCACTGTGCTTCCAACGCGTAACAAGTGTCGTGGATGTCCACCCGCTTGCTCTGCACCCCCGATGCATCCGACAGTCTCTTCCCAATGTCGTAGAACGCCTCATCGATAGCGAGAGTCGCGCTACAGAGCTTTTCGATCTCTAGAGAAAGCGCTTCCTCGGTCGGTAGGTTGGGAGCAGCGTCAGTCACTGGGTTCTGATGAAGCTTAGCGTCTAGTACGAATGCCGTCTGAGCTGCGGTCTGCTTTAGTATTTTCCACTGTGGTTCAGTAGGGGAACCCAAATTATCAGTGGGACCAGCTTTCTCCGGTCGATACACGATGACAGCTGCAGCAGCCATAGAGACAACGGGAGTGTTACAAGACATTGGATTCGAGTCGCTTTCATTCAAATAGTCATCGACGCATGTTTGAGGGTCGAGACACAGCGGCGAGGTGAGTGGCGTAGAAGGCTTCGAGGGTTGTGAACATGTGAGAGGACATCATGGTTGGATATGTTTGAAGGCGCCACTGTGAGTCGAATGATGACACTTTCCAATGTCTCCTCCGCCGCTCTTGTACGGGACAGTTGACTACTAATGTAGTAGACGATCTATACAGGTGAGTGGCGAGGTTCCGTCTGGGCCTTGGACTAATATTTCGTGCTTGCTCGACGTGCATCATGATGATTGAGCATCGTCACATTGAAGGAACTGGACGGACATTACATAGGCTCCCAATGTGCTGGGCTAGAATGCTGTATAGCCTCAAGGCAGGGTTCCCTGCTTGCAACGAGATAGGCAACTGAACTTCAGGCGGCAGGAACGTTTAGAATTCACCATGATTCGTGTTTCGGGCATGCTCATCAACAGGAGGGTACGGCGCAGTGGCTACTTGTGTGTGATTCCATTCTGATTCTTCGGGGACATAAATCCTCACCTTGCATTTCGGTCTTTCGTTCAATAGCCCCCTTGAACCTCGTCTTCATGCCAGTTGAGGAGAGCCCTCCACCGTATTCCAGTGTCGTCACGACTCCGGAGTAGGTTCCCATTCCTGCATGCGGTATAAGTTGATGCGACCTGGTCCTGAATAGGACGCTCGAATTTCTCGGTACAGGTTTACCGTTTAGTCACTCTGACCAGCTGGCCACCGAGATTCGGGCGCTCATTTCAGAGGGAAGTAGCCTCTGCTCCCGGTTCAAAGATTTTCACGAGGTCGCGTCTGCTGGTGTCAAGTTCGAATACCAAGTGCCTGCGTTAATTCTCTCCCAGGTTCGTCTCTGGAGAATTTAGCACATTCCCATCTAAAAGTGATCCTGTATACAGAATTTCGAAACATTGATCTGGGAGTCGAGGAACATTGCGGGCATTGCACTTGTGGCCGTGAAAGGTTGGTTTCTCTATTTTCTGTGGGGAACGACCAATAGCTTCGGAACATAGATTTCAACGAAGTTATTCTTGACTTCTTATCGGAGCCGAGTGCGACGGTACAAGACAGGATCAAGGAATTGACGAATGCTACAAATGTTTGTCTTTGCTTCACAATTTGCTGTTCAGAGTGTGACGGCACGCCTTCAAGTTACTGAAACGAGAAAGAGATTCCGCAGCCGGTCACAAGTCTTCCTTTGATGTTCACATTCAAGAATTGGAAGACTATAGCCGCATGGTTCACTCAGAATCGGGTGTTTTAAACCTAAAGCGACGGAGACAGTGCCTGCCAAACGTAAGAAGACTTAGGGGCGCGCGGCCATCATGGTACGAGAAGATCCTGCTTGCTGATGGTGGCTACACCGTTTAACACGGATCGTTTCAGGAAGTCCAATTCTGTAAGCCTTGGTCAATCTTGCAAGACCGCTCATGAGACACCAAATTAAATCCGCAGCCTTCCATTCTACCGCGCTCAGAACAACTGAGTGGTCTTTCCGTGATCTCTACGTCCCTCGGCGCAATCTCGCGGACTTGCATGTAAGTGCGTTGAAACGCCGTCTGTGCTTCCCAATATATGTTCCTCTGCACGATGTAGGGATTACGCGTTGCGTTTCGAACATATCGCGGAACAAGCCGTGTTTCCTTCGTATGTCAGTTCCCCGCCCGACAGCCCGGCAACGGTCCGTGAGTTAGCGACCCAAAATCATAGTCCAGACGCGGACCCTGCAGATCGCAAGCGTCTTTGCCTCCCAAGTCCCACGAGATACGCAGAGCTAACTTCTTTCCCGGTGCTCGTGGACGCCCTCTTGCGCGATGTACGCACGTTCGTGAGTCGTACCAACGTGTTCGATACTGTCCTCGTAGATGTGTGTCGTAGTCCTTGTTCGCATTTCCGGGTTGACTGATTTACATGGTCGACCTCTTTCACGCATTGTGCAGCTGGCAAGGGAACAGGACGTCTTTGTCGTGTACTTGAAGGACGGACAGTCTATTTCCAATCAGGTGAGCCCCTTGGTTCAGTTTTGAGGTATTCTGACATAGAGCGGCCATTTTGCCACTTTGCTTTCCTTTTGGTGTTTCCACATGGCCGCAGGGATATCGATCTGAGATCATTCGGTTACGAAGACATCTCCCATCCATATGCAGTGCGCTGGACGCATACAGCAAAGCGAAGCTCACATAAGTGCCTCGTGGAGTTGCACGCACGTCACTTTTGTCAGTAGGTCTGTCTGTCTGTCTTCCTACTCAATGCGTTCCTGTGGAGAATTTCCCTCTTTCCAAGTTGCGTTTTGATGCGATATTGAAAGACCAAGGAATTTAGTTGAATTCATTGTTGACTAAATGTAACAAGCTACGCACAATATATAGTTTCAAACTTTTTTTCGAATAAAATTTATTATGAAATATCCATGTACATCCTGCGAGGTGGAAATTCTGGATTGCTACATCAGCAATACACAAAGACAGGGAACTTCGACGCCCCCCAGTTGGAATGCAAGCAATTGTGTTCAGATCTTCAATACCACTCGCCCGACAATCTCTCCCTTCTTCATCTCTTCGAATATGCTAGTAAACAGACCACATAAGTATAGAATCCTCCGGACAAACACGATTTACGCATACGTCTCGAGTTCGTCCAGCCGTCGGAGGGAATAATGACAATGCACCTTGCCCAATGCAGCAAGGTGCAGAGCCTCGATCGCATCTTGTCTGGACCTACACATGAAGCAAAGCATCCAGTTTCAATCATCCGAACGCACGGATACTTGTCTGGAGTGACGGTACTTGCCCGGTCACGGATGCAATCACCCTGAGTCCCTAACGCAACCAAGCGTCCGTTCAGAGCACGCGGCGGAACACAAACTATAAACATACCTTGCCAACCAAGACTTCGAATGGAACTTGAAATTGTGCCGAGGATGGTACCCCGAGGCAAACGATCATCCCCGTTTTTCGGACGTAGTAGCATGCTTGTGTATACGGCGCAGCCTGAATAGAAGGTACGCCGTGGCACAGGGCAAAATCAATGTGATATACGGAAGGTCTCATTGAATATGCACAACAGGAATACTCACTATTCCAGCCGAGACGATTGCTGCGTGAGGCCCAACGCCATCCGCTGCTGTGACGACATCTCTTACGAGCGCATCTCCGCTCTCCTTGAAGTCGACCCATTTCTCTGCGCCAAGGGAGAGACAAAGCTTGCGCTTTTCCTCTCCACTATCTAGTATTTGCTTACAAGTGTTCGACACGGATATATAGCACGAGGTCATACCTATGGCAACGACGCGGTAGCCCATTGCGATGGCATACTGGATCGCTGCGAGAGTAGGCACAGGGAACCGTGAGCCAAAGTGAAAGGAACTGGGAATTGGTTACCAAGATGCCCCAGACCACCACCTGCGCCGGAAATCGCGATCCAACTGCCACTGGCGGCATCGATATGTCTGAGGCCCTTGTATACTGTCACACCCTATGATGCATTGGTTACTATATTAGACAAAGACAGGGTGCATTCTCACAGCACATAGGATCGATGTTGCGGCGGCAGACTCCAGGGGCTCAGGAATAGGTGTGACGTAGAATGTCCACGCAATCTTGAACCACAGATTCGACACAACGAGTGCACCTAGATGGATTGACTCACTGTGTATTGAGCAAAGGTACCATCCGCAGTGAAGCCGTGAACGAGCAGAGCAGAGCACACTATTAAATGAGACATGAGATCAGTAATTAGAATCGAGGCCATTATTCAGACGCACTAGGCTCGCTTCCAGAGCGACAATGATCACAGCTTAGACACGAGCGAGCAATCCATTTAAGACCCACCCTATCCCCCACGCTGACTGGACACGCCACTGTTCCAGCACCGATGGCGACGATGGTGCCTACACCTTCGTGACCTCCTATGCGTGGCAGTGTGGGTTTGCGCGACCAATCTGCATTGCGGGCGTGCAAGTCACTCTGGCATACCCCTGCATATTCAATCTTGACAAGGCATTCATTAGGCTGAAGTTGGCTAGGATCTGGGACAGGGTGTGCAGTGAGGATGGCCAAGGGCTCGCCGTGGGTGCGGATCTGAGCCGCGCGCTGAGTAGTAGGGAGCAGCATCTAATGCAACAATGCACCACAGATCAAGGTATATATACCAGATTACAGTCAGGAACCGGCTGCACCCGGCTTGGGAAATGCGGGATAACCCTTGAGATGTCATAATAAGAACACGAATACACCACGCAAATCAATTGGCGACTAACAAAACTCTTACAGATCGCCCTCTGAAGCCAAACACTTTCAAGACCACATGGCTCTGCTTGGCTTGAAAATCACCCACCCTGCGATCTCCCCCTCACTTCAGCTGAAGTACGTGACAGATTGCATAGCACGTATATCCTGCGGGGAAACAATGGGACTCATACGTACTAACGTTTCAACTTCTTCCAATTGCCGAACAGTATAACCCTTCCCACTTGCAGCAAGGGCCAATGCTTCGATCACATCTTGACTGGACCTACTTACGATAGTGCGTCAATATCTAAACCCACGGGTGAGTCGCTTGAAAAGATGGTAGAGATGGTACGGTATGAGCGATGGAAGTAAATGGGGTAAGGGATTTTAGAGTCCGCCGAGATGTCTAGGCTAGACCGCCACCTGCTCCCGGAATTGCTATCCAACTGTGCGGAGGTGCGTTGATAGTATGCAAGTCGTGGCCAAGGAGGCCACATAGATACATCGACCGACTCACCGTATACTCAGCAAAGGTACCATCGGTGCTATGGGTGAGCCGGGCAGAGCATACTGTCAGGTAGTATCAGCAACCATCGAATGGTAAGTTGGGGCTCGGCCTCACGCGATTCGTCCCCAACGCGACAGTGGTCACAATTCAGGCATGTCCGCGCGGTCCATTTGAGGCCAACCTTGTCTCCTACATTGACTGGGCTCGCTATGGTTCCAGTACTGATGACTACAACGGTTCCCACTCCGTCTCTACTGCGGGCGGCAACGTGCCGATCAGACAGGAGTTTATTATGCACAAAACGATGTACCATACAAAGAGGAATCGCTGGAAGTACACTCATCATCAACCTGGTTTACCACATAACGCCCCTTGGTCCCAATCCAATTTCTTTGCCTGTGTTGTCCTTCATGGCCCTTACTCCCCAGAAGGCAAACCTGTATCCAGCCCCGTTTCCGTGGCCTGCTTTTCGGTACATGGTGTCATAGGACACGCTGAAGGAGAAGAAACCTTCAAAGAGCTCTTTGACGGAGCCGTTCTGCTCCTGTGACCAGACACGTTTGATCTTGAAAACGCCTCTCGCGTCCTTGATACCACAAGCTGGAGACAATTTGGTGTGCCCGACAAGACCCGGTCCTGGAATGCTGTGTTCGGGCACTTGGAAAGATAGCCGCTCGGTAGGGGTGAATGTAAGTGATTTCTTGTACGTAAAGGAATCGAGTATGATATCGAATGGGCGTTCAGCCATGGGGTCCAGGACAGATCCACTCTCGAATCGACCATGAAGTGGGGCGGAAGCAGACGCGTCTTTTGGTGAAAGAAAGCAGCGTGCAGTGTAATCGTGTCTAGCTTGAGAGGCGAGAATCCTGTCATACACCCCAGAATAATCGGGTGCTGTCGCCCCGTTTGGTAGACAGAGCTTGGCTAGGAAGGGAAGGTACATTCCATACAAATCAAAGTTTCCGGAAAAAACGGGAGGAATCTGTGTGACGTTTGGCTGGAGAACAAAAACGGGGGCTGGTCGGCTTTGCTCGTTTGGGTCTGTCGTTCGATAGTTGTTGGTGGCTGTCCCGCGGCCTTTGTACAGCTTGACTGGAGAAGCTGGCGCGGAGCGTGCCGTATTTTGAGTAGTATGTGATGTATCTGGGGACGGTCTGGTACGTTTGTTGGGACGGCGCGACGCATGTTTAGCGGTTCCCTGTGCAACAACCATCTCAGGCGAGAGTTGTCTTTTGAAGCTTCCAGCGGATGCGGATGCAGATGGGCTTAGCTAGTCAAGTATTATGACATTTCCGCAAAGAATGAACCAGCTGTACTCACTGGCGAGCGATGCATGGAGAAGAAGAGAGACGCGACTGGTCACGTGGAACGAAAATCAACTCATCTCCAAATCGAGATGTCACTTTCCCCGCAGTTCACGCCACATCCATATCCGAGGTTTCTCCGAGCTACTGTCACGTGTGCTACTTGATACGAGCCATATAAGTTGAGAGCAAATGAATTCCCCCTTCTTTACCTCTCACCAATGCCCCCCTCAGATTTCTGCAAAGCCAACGTCGATGAGATCGTCGAGCAGCTTACCACCGATGAGGCCATCTTGCTCACTGCCGGTGTCGGCTTTTGGCACACGCACGAGGTGCCTCGTCTTGGAATACCAGCTATCAAGGTCAGTGCCGATGCTCCAACCCATTCACAATATCTCACCTAATCTCAGGTCAGCGACGGCCCGAATGGAAAGTATATCTTCTCCTCGAACGTTACTTCTAGCTTAACAGTATGCAGGAATAAGAGGAAACCACTTCTTCATGAGTACTCCTGCCAAATGTCTTCCGTCGGCAACCGCACTTGGCGCAACTTGGGACACAAAGCTCATCGAGCATGCGGGACTGCAGCTCCTCGCCAGGGAAGCCAGACTGAGAGCCGCTCCTGTCATTCTTGCCCCGACATGCAACATACAAAGGGTATATATGCATATTTAATTTATTCCCGCACAGACTCACACACATTATCAACACAGAACCCCCTCGGAGGACGAGTAAGTTTGGCGTGAACGTTGTGATCGTATATATGCTAACATACAAAAGGCTTTTGAAAGCTTTTCTGAAGACCCTATACTTTCCGGACTTATCGCCGCTGCCTATATCACTGGTGTTCAGAAAGGTAGTATTGGAACCACTATCAAGCACTTCGCGTATGTCTTGGTAGTCTTTTACGACCCTCACTTATCTCGAATCCCAGATGCAATGACAAGGAAAATGACAGAATGGGTTATAATAGTATTCTCAGCGAACGTGCCCTTCGCGAGATTTATCTCATGCCGTTTATGCTTGCACAAAAGCATGCTAAACCTTGGTGCTTTATGACCGCGTGAGTGGGGTCAAGACATCGATTTATACCCGCTAACTGTCTTTTTCGTATTTTAGCTATAACCGTGTCAATGGCACTCATGCATCCGAGAACCATCACTTGCTGCAGGACATTCTCAGGGACGAATGGAAATTCGATGGTTTGATTATGAGCGATTGGTATGAACGAAATGCCTCTAGAGGAAATTTCATTAGCAGACTGGTCCTCCAGGTTCGGAATTTATAGCATTGACCTCGCCATCAATGCAGGATTGGACCTCGAGATGCCAGGAACAAATAAATGGAGGACACTTGATCTCATGAATCGTTCCATTGGGTCTCGAAAGATCACGCTTCGAACTATCAAGGAACGCGCAAGAAAAGTTGTCGAACTAGTCAAACGGGCCGCGCAGGAATCTCCAGAAGCGAGTTCACCTTGCATCGCTGATGACGTATATTGATTTCTCCTAGATCTTGGACGGAGACGGCGTCGAGCTAAATGAGGAGAATGAGGAAGGCAACGTTCTCATGCGTAAGTTGGCGGCCGAAGCCATTGTCCTCCTCAAGAACGATGGCAACATCTTGCCCCTTCGACCTGAAAGGTTGACGAAGGTCGCCATTGTTGGTGGTAACGCACAGGCTGTCGTATTATCCGGTGGTGGCTCCGCAGCCCTAAAGCCTTCGTACTTCGTCTCCCCGTACAAAGGTATTGTGAATGCGCTTCCATCAAATGTCGAGGTTACCTTTAGCGAGGGCGCTAGCAGTATGTTGTTGCTCTGTCTGTGGATAACTGGTTGACAAATTACATTAGCATACATGGAAATGCCTACTCTTGATTTTGAGCTCACGACTTCATCAGGAGAGCGAGGCTGGACCGGTACCTGGTATGCCCATGAAAGCGACGAGAGCATGGTTCCGCTGAACACGCCTTATGAGTCGCAGCTAGTGGACGAGACCCGCATTTTTATCAGTACCTCCGCACCCAAGGATATCACTCGTAGATGGACTATGAAGCTTGAGGGTCAACTGAAACCCAGATCCCACGATTGTACGTTCGAATTTGGTCTGACTGTATCTGGAAGAGCCAAGGTAGATGTTTTCTCCTTTCAGTCCTCGGCGTCCTGATTCGTCTTGTTTCTAGCTCTTTGTTAACGGCAAGCTTGTCATCAATAACTGGACACGTCAACGCCGTGGAGATACATTCTTCAATTGTGGCTCGCAAGAGGAAAAGGGGAGGGTCGACCTTAAAGCGGGCGTTAAATATGACATCCTCGTCGAATTCTGCAACGTCAGGGCTCCCGCAGATGGCGATGAGGACGAGGCAGTCCAAGACAGTAATGCCGGCATTCGGCTTGGTGGCGCAGAAGTCAAAGATCCAGATGTGAAGATGGCCGAGGCTATCCAACTGGCGTCCGAGGCGGATGTCGTTATTGCCGTTGTTGGCCTGAATGCCGACTGGGAGTCGGAGGGCTACGATAGAAAGACCTTGGCCCTTCCCGGTCGCTCCGATGAGCTGATCGCCAAGGTAGTGGCTGCAAACCCCAAGACTGTTGTGGTCACTCAGTCTGTGAGTCTAATTTTCTCCTCTTGGCGGCATTTACTGAGATATACTACAAATGGTTAGGGTTCATCTATAACGCTGCCCTGGGCAGATTCTGTTCCTGCCATCGTCCACTCTTGGTACCTGGGTAACGCAACTGGTGATGCCATCGCCGACGTCCTATTCGGGGTCAAGAACCCATCAGGCAAACTTTCACTGACTTTCCCAAAGAGATTGGAAGACATTGGTGCCCACGGTCACTTCCACTCTGAGAACGGCGTCGTGCGTTATGGCGAAGACCTGTTTGTCGTACGTATCCCCGCATGCGTGCCGTCGATGAGGGCTTAGGCACTTTACCGTTTAGGGTTACAAGCACTTCCAACACCGTGATATCGCCCCACAGTTTGCGTTTGGGTGAGTGATTTACGCGTTCAGGACGGCATCGTTGACGTAGTGGGGCCAAATCAGCCACGGCCTCTCCTACACTACCTTTGAGTTCTCCGACCTCCAATTGTCCGCGCCCGCGATCGCCAACGGCGATTTCCACTTGACCGCCGCAGTCACGGTGACGAACACGGGGTCGGTCGATGGCTCCGAGGTCGCACAGCTGTATGTGTCCATGTCCAAGACATCCGAGGTGACCCATCCCGTGCGGTCGCTGAGGGCGTTTGAAAAGGTCAAGGATCTCGCGCCGCTCGTGAGCGCGCGGGTGGTCTTGACACTCGACAAGTATGCCGTGTCGTATTGGGACGACCTGCTTTCGTCCTGGGTGATTGAACAGGGCGAATACGGGGTGAGTGTGGGGCCGAGCAGCGACGTGTTGCCGTTGACGGCAACGTTCGTGGTGGACAAGCGCTTGGAGTGGAACGGACTGTAACTCTGTCGTCTTGGAATTGATTTCTCGTCTGCCTGTATATTGCTTGCGTATATACATACATGTCTGCTACCAATTACACGATCTAAGAAACCAAAACACAACTACACAGTACAAGGAATACATACCGCATCGCGATAATAGCAAGTGGGCATACCGGATACCTCTATCGAGTCCAGGAAACAAATAGCGAAACCAAATCTCAATCACCAGTCACACTCACCGTTCACATGTCCTCGTCCGAATCAAACAGCGAGATGGGTCGTGCGAGCGGCGCAGGCGAGCGCGTCAGCAACTCGCCCCGCCCTGCGTCCCTGTCCCTGTCCCGCTCACGTTCATAATCCTTCCCCACATCTCGCCTCCAATCTCCATCGGCTCGCTCTCTATCACGGACTCTTTCCCGCTCCGTACCCCTGTCCCTGTCTCGGTCCCATTCTCGGTCCCTGACCCGATCCCGGCTCCGGTCCCAATCTCGATCCCGGCCCTTGTCCCGTTTCCGCTCCCGTTCCCATTCGTGGACGTCTCTTTCCTGTTCGTTGTCCCTGCTCCGATGCGACGTGTGCGGACGGGCAGGCGGCGCGGGGTACACCACCCCAGGCGGAAGCGGCGCCGCCTCGTATCCATCCCGCACCACCGATGCACTTTGGGTGCGCGTCCGCGCACGTGCGTGGGACGTGGAAGCAGAGGCGGAAGGAAGCCGTCCGTATTCGTTTCCGTTTCCGTGTCTATATGCATCCGCACTCAGGTAAGTGGTGGAGTTGGAGTTCGTACGAGGACGATCTCTATTTGGCTCGGAAACGGGCGTGGGCGCGGACGGGAAGGGCACGAAACCAGCAGGCATGGGGGTGGAGGATCCGGGATCATACGCCGACGACGATGCAGGGTGGTGGTGGTATGACTGGGACTGGGACTGCTGCCGTTGACTCGGGTCGTCTTGCGGCAACGGCCGATTGGCCGCCTCGGGACTCAACAGTTCGGGTTGCGCCGCGACTATTGTAGACATCGACGGGGATGATTCAGGTTCAGACTGCGTGGCGAGTCCGTGTCCATATGTGAGCACGTGTGACGAGCAATGCGTGTGAGTGATGCAGTGATATACGTATCATAGGGTGCTCACCGGAGGCTCGACAACGATATCAGGAACAGCGCTACCGCTGCTCACTGAAGAAGGGCGTTTACGGAGTCTCTGGCGGAAATGGTCTACCGGGGAGCGCACGCGTGCAGGAAGCGAGGCGGGATCATCGTGTGGTGCAGGTGCACGAGGGTGTGGTACGGGTTCCTTGGTCGATGGCGTGCGACGTGGCGCCTCATCGACATCTCCGACGGGTGTAGCCGTCTGTGGTCGGTAGTAAAATTGCACAGGTCTGCGTGGCGTCTTTTGGCCCACAAACCCGATCATCAGTGTGGGACTATCGGATAGTGGGGGAGAACACTCACAGTCGCACGCCTTGGCGGTGGAGTCGCGGTATCCGAATCCGCGCGCCATTGCTCAGCGATGGTTTCTGCTTCTGTCCTGCTGTCGGGATGGCGACGATCCTCCTCTCCGTATTCGTTTCGGGTGCTACTCCTGGAGGGCTGGCTCCCGCTCCCCGCCCTGTCAAAGTATACTTCGTTCCGCAGGGAACTTCCGGGACGTTTGTTCACCAGATCATACTGTGAGATATGAGTGGAAGAACGGGATGCGAGGGTGGGCGTGTGCACGCGCTGAACGGGCGGCGGAATGGGCGTCTGATAAGCGTAGTCACGTGCCCGAATTGGTGGCGGAACTGGTGTAGGCTCTGCTTGAAGGGTAGGTCGATGATCCTGCAGTTCAGCCGCCACGGAACCAGGCGAAGAGGGAGCTGGTCGCTGGAATCCATGGGGAGGTGGAACGGGGATGTACGAGGTGCGGGAATCAGCCCTCGGGATCCATCCGTCTGGAGGGGGCGTGACATGCCGAGTGAGTGTGGCGGGGCTAGGGTGGATCAGTACCGGATGAATGGTTTCTGGTACATCGGGCTCATAGGATGGAGAGGGCGTGCGATGCCCATGAGACGGTGTATGGGCGCGGACGGGAATGACAGGTGACGGGATTGGAATTGGTGGCCCCGTGTCGACAGTACGTATCGGGGGCGCAGAGTCGGGACGCGTGCTGCGAGCAATGTAGGTAACAAGGAACATGCAGCGCAGTCATTGACGTACTGTTGTTGTCGAATCGAAGTAGCCGAGTGCACCTGAATGCGGGCTCGTGGATCATTACGTTCTTCATCGTCATCCGAGAAGCGCTCGGGGCGCTCAGGGATGTTTTCATCGTCGTCATAATAGTTTTCTAGAGGGTGGGGGTGATGAGGCGGGGTTGGTGGCCCTGTGAGCCAAGGACGCTACCTTGATCGTAGCTTATCCTGCGGCCCATGTATAGCCCTTCCCTGTATCCTGCCCTGCGGCCTTCTTCGCGGGCCAGCATGACGAGCTTCTCTTCCTGTAGCTTGCGAGCCTTTGTTCTGGCTCTAGTGGCCTCGGCCTCGGCCTCATTGCGCTGGGCGGCAACCTGATCGATGATATCTTGGGCTCGAAAGATCTCTTTTTGTGCATTCTCGAGCTGCAACTTGTACAGCTTGAGTTCCTCCCGAAGCCTCGCTGATTCTTGCTCCGCACGTTCACGATTCTCCGTTGCAATGCGCAGACGGTGAAAGTAATCAAGGGCACGACGTTCTGCGGCGTTCGCACGGGTTGATTCGGCTTCGAGGCGTTCTGAGGTGACGGCGAGTGCGGCATTGATCTCGCGGACTTCTTCCTCTCGAGAGACCAGGCGTGCCAGGAGGTGGCTGCTGGTAGAGCCATCTGTGGTTGTGTGTGAGCGATGACGTGATGTTGCTTTGGAACTACGTCTAGTGTCAAAGAATGTGGGGGTGCCGGACGATGGGGAAGAAGAGGTCGAATCAAGATCTGTGGGATGCTTATTGGCGAAGGGAGCCCTAGGATGACCATAAGCAAGGGCGATATTCAGGGGAGATGACGAACCTTTGTTCATCGTCAACATCATCATGCAACATCGGGCATCAGTTAAGATGCGAAACCAGTATGAAGCACTGGCAATAATTCACACAGCAAGTGCGGAGTGGTGATTGAAAGGCGTTGGCCGTTGCACACAATAACAAAGAATATTGGCCTCGTGTGGTCCTGCAGCTTAGTACACGTGGCGGATCAGGATCTCGATCAGGAGCGTACTTACCTCCCGGGATGTTCTACGATTACCCGTCAATTCCTAGTAGACATCAGCGCAGTCTATTAGCCATGGTTTGAACTTGGCTTGGATACCAACCGCCGGCGAGTTTCGTTCGCGGGTCGCGTGCGCTTGCTTAGTCAGCGGACCAATCATATGAAAATCCGACATTGCCTGATATGGAAGTGCACGGCAAGCGCAGGAATCCTCTTGGCTGTACCCTTCAGCACAAGCTCGTGCCCGTCTGGAGCTTCTTCTTGGGCGTCGTGTTCGACAGCGACAGGGATTTTGCTCGCACGGACAGTCCTATAAGCCCGTGAAATACCCTATTAGACCCTCGGGTAAGCTTATCTATCTCAATTTCCGAACCTCCTTATCGCAGTGCCTCCACTCTGCCCTTATCGTTTTTCGTTTACAGCATACCCGAAAATCCGCTATGTCTCACGGTTCCTATACGTCTCAATCCCCATCCATCATGACAGAAGAGGAAGAGGACTGGGAAGACTACGTCAAAGGTGGATACCATCCTGTCCACATTGGCGACACCTTTTCAGACGGTAGATATATCGTCCTCAGAAAGCTTGGTTGGGGCCACTTCTCAACCGTGTGGCTCGCAAAGGATACAAAGTGAGCGTTCCCCGCATCCGTCTCGCTTATTTTTTTTTAATTCCTCAACCCCAGGTTGAATCGCCATGTCGCCCTCAAAGTCGTGAAATCTGCTCCGCGATATACCGAGACCGCGCTAGATGAAATTAAACTTTTACAACGTCTCATTACTTCTTCCACCCCCCCAGTCCAACCTACTCCCGAGAAACCCAATCCGCCCCCATCCCCCTCACAAACCCACCCGGGCAGGTCACACGTTATATCGTTCCTCGACCACTTCAAGCACAAGGGGCCAAATGGCACTCATGTCTGTATGGTGTTCGAAGTTCTTGGCGAGAATCTCCTCGGCCTCATCAAACGCCATCAGAACAAGGGTGTTCCCATGCCGTTAGTGAGGCAGATAGCCAAGCAAGTCCTGCTCGGTTTAGACTACATGCACCGCTGCTGCGGTGTCATTCATACCGGTCCGTCCTAATTTTTTCCGTGCTCCAAGTCGCCGGTACACGATAACCTTCTATTTAGACTTGAAGCCGGAAAACGTGCTCATCTGCATCGACGATGTTGAATCCGTCATTCAAGCTGAGTTGATTGCCTCTGCCAACACCACCTCGCCCACTTCTCGGCTCATTGGCGTGCCACCCTCCAAAGGTCGTGGAGGCAATCAAACCCCACGTTCCGAGTCCATCTTCATAACCGGATCTCAGCCACTCCCTTCACCCTCGTCGTCGTTGGGTAGTAGCCCCATGATCGACAAACTGGCGTTCGGCATGACTAGGATAGATGGCAATGGCATGTCTAAGCCCGGCTCCCTTGGCTCAAGTTCTGCCGCCAAAGAGAACTCTGTTGGATCTGGCCCATCCGCGCCTGCCTCTGGCTTAGGTATTGTAGATGCAAGCACGCGTTCTCACTCTTCCGATCCTGCTGCCGACCCAACCAATTTTCCAGAACCTGGGTTCAACAAGATGACTTCTCCCCACCCAGCCAACCCCCCAGGACCGTCCCTGCTCACTCAAATGGCGCCCACTGCTAGCTCATCGACTTCATTCGAAGCCCCCCCTGCTGGTTCAGGTGATTCGGTTTCCTCAGACACGAAGCCCTCTACCTCCTTGTCTGGCGAATCACCACAGCTAAGCTTTGGCGGCTCGTCGATTTCAAGCGTCCTCGAAGGCACGGAGAAAATCACAGTCAAGATTGCAGACCTGGGAAATGGTATGTTCTCATTCTCGCTCTCAACGTCACTCCTTCACGTGCTGGTTTAGCAACTTGGACGGAACACCACTTTACGGACGATATCCAAACACGACAGTACCGTTGTCCCGAGGTTATCCTTGGTGCAAAGTGGGGTACGAGTGCCGACATTTGGAGCGTTGCGTGTGTGGTGAGGCATCTTACGCGTGGTGTCCATGGGATATCCATCTGATGAATCAACTGCCACGCAGATTTTCGAGCTCATCACGGGCGGCGACTATCTCTTTGACCCTGCTTCTGGGTCGCGCTACAGCAAAGATGACGACCACATTGCTCAGATCATGGAGCTCATTGGCGAAATCCCCAAACCGATCGCATTTTCTGGGAAATACAGCTCTGAATTCTTCAACCGCAGGGGTGGGTGTACCCAACCGTGTTGCGCTGCCTCGCTCAACTTGACGTAGGTGAATTACGGCATATTAACAAGTTGCGGTTTTGGCCGCTCGAGTCGGTCCTTCACGACAAGTATCTTTTCCCCAAGGAGGAAGCGGATGCGATTTCCTCGTTCCTCTCGCCCATGTTACACCTGTACCCCGACCGGCGTGCCAAAGCGTCCGAACTCGTGCATCACGTGTGGCTAGGGAGCGTCACTGTGCAGGGGGAGATCGACGTAATACGACGCGCGGAGGAGCAGGAGGCGGTGCAACGGCGAAATGCACAGCAGCAGCTGACAGGTTCCGAGGGCGAGTGTGCGATCCCCAGGGCGGACGTGGATGCGATGAAGCCTGTCGAAGAGGAGACGAGGACGGGCGATGCGGAGGAGGAGGGTCCTGAGGGCGCGCCACAGCCGCACCAGCCGCCGATCTTGTCTGCGCCACCCGCGGGGAGCACGAGCGCGTCCAAGCCTGCGCCCAGGTCGTAGACGCTCACCATACGCCATCTTTGCGTGCTGATCTGACCAACTTGTTGCGATTGAGATCCGTGTAGCCATTTTTATATCGATGATGAGGCGCTTGCTTTTCCCGTTGCTTTCACGAATAGATGTTATACCACAGAATGCAGCTAGACGTCTTGCTAGTACATAGTTTTTGTCTCTCTTTTTTTTTTTTTTTTGATAATAATTGTATTCGTGAATACAACACGATTGTAACTCTTTCTTTTCTCATGTCATGGGCGCTGGTTCGGGAAGCAACTCGAGAAGCGAACAACGGACATGAGACGCGGAAACGGATGTCCGCCCTTGACAACCTGCTGCGGGTGATGTCACGCGACCCGTCTTTGATGCACACGGGATACGGCACTTTTTTTTTTTTTTTCTTTCTCTTCTTTTTTTTTTCATCTCGAGGTGGCTCCGTCCCGCTCGGTGGTCGCACCAGCGTGCTATGTCACCTCTGTGCCAGCGACGCCCGCTCAAGATGGCACGTGAAAGGCGCTGGGACGTCGCGCGAGGACGTCGTCAAGCGAGACGTACACCTGACAACAGTTGCCGCGCCCGGTCACCGAGGACGTTGCCACGCCTATCGGCGGACGCCGAAAGGGGGGGGGGGTGCACGCGCCGACGATGGAGAGACGGGTGGCAGACAGACAGACGACGCGTGACACGTGACGTGCGTCGTTGTGGGACTCGGCGGTGACATCATCGACAGCGTCCGCATCGCGAAAAAAGAGGGGGGCATCATCGAAGAGGGATACTTTGCTCGACAGTCGTTCGGTCCGTACGACACACGGGGCAGAGGGTTATGTCACTTGGATACGTGATGAATTTACCCGTTTCTGATTCGCCGCCAGCCACACGGCGCACAGTGACCCTTGGTGAGACGAGGCAGTGGCCATTGAGAGTCGAGGCTGGACCAGCGTCGCCATCGCGCGTTGGGAAGCGGCGATGCAGCAAAGCGAAAAGAGAGCAAATTGGCATTTCATATGAGAGATAAGTTGATGTAGGTAAATGCATTTCCTGATCCGACTTTTGACTTTGACTTTATTTTCCTTGTCACATTGATGGAACACGTCACAGCGGACCTGATTGTGATCTGATCGTGATGGTACTGGTCCCGTCCCGTTGAACAATGAGCACGAGCACTCGGCGCAAGACGTGCGACAGATGGGCCGATGCCGACGCCCAACCCACCGTCGAATCTAGACCCATCTCACCGCATCATTTCCCAATATGGCATCCCTTCTTTCCGTAACCGTATGACACTCGATGCTGACACGGCCCGGGCCGAGCACATTTGATGTTCAGATGCTCAGATCTCCACGATGCACCGCAGCGGAAAAAGTCTAGGCTGCTTGGAATTTGGAATAGGATGACGGTATGTCGATGGCGGACGAAAGGCGGGTAATGGAACGTATCACCTGTGTTCATCGCGGCCAGTGCTCGCCGAGCGAGCAAAAGACATTTCATTCCACCCCCTTTTTTCCCGGACTCGAGTCCCTATCGCCATTTATCCTTTCTGACGCCATGGGCCGCTCTTTCGACCTGCCGATCAGCATCATCCCGCTTGATTGACCCTGTTCATCACCACAAGTTTTTCGTCGCTTTTTTTTCGATCCCAGCTTGTCACATTCGGCGATGTCGGTCATGGAACAAGCGTGCGGTGTGCGCCGAGAAGCTGAGGGAGACGGCATTTTTCTGTGTTTCAACGGCCACCGTGTACTCGAGTAAGCCGAGGGACGCGGAGAATGCAAAGAGTTGTTGTATTTCTCAACGGATCAAAGAGCCGCGGGAGTGACAACCGTGTCATTTCCCCCTCTTGGTCCGCTCATCATAGCGCGTTCCTGGGGCGTCGCGGGACTGGCAATCTCGACCTTTGGTGCCTCGCTCACTGCTTGACAAAAAGTTTCCGACAGGATGGCGGACTCGTGAGCGGTGAGGAATGCGTCGATGGGTACCTGTGCCCGAAAACGGAAATGACAAGGGGAAAAAAGAATGATGCGCGCACACCCCCGTGGGTTGATGGACAGACACGGCGGCCTCTGCCCGGCCCCGTCCTGCTGCTCGCCCGCGCGGAAGCAAACGTCTGAGAGGGGTCCGACCCAGGCACGCACGGCAGTGCTGCTACAATGAGCCGCACATATCATTACGTGACTGGAGGGTCGTGGGGGGGTCTCGACTTTGATAAGCATGGCAGGTGTCAATGCGGCAGTTCAAATGGCACCGGTGCCGTAGCTCGGCGGGGCTGTTCCTGAACCAGAGCGTCGGCACCAGTTCAAAGTCCGACGAGAGCGGTGCCTTAATTGAGCATCGAGTTGGCCAACCTTTTCAGTGCTGATTTCAGGCACCCTTTTAGAAGTTTTGTTCCTCTTTTCCTCGCCATGGAGGACTCAAAACCGTCATCCGTCGAGGACAACACCGTCGACTCTCCTCCCTCTGAAATGGCTCTCGTCGCTCCCAACAACCCTCCCCTCCTCCCCAGCCCTGCTGGCATCGCAAAGCGCTACAGACCCGCACCCGCAAAGACCTTCCAGTGTCGTGGTTATGGCGAGTGTCGCATGGTCTTCAGCAGAAGCGAGCATCTCGCCAGGCACATCAGGCAGGTCTCAGGCACTCGACACCCTCCTCTGCTTACCTCCTTTCAGAAAACACACCGGCGAACGTCCGTTTACCTGTCACTGCTCAAAGCAGTTCTCTCGTCTCGACAACCTCCGCCAGCATGCCCAGACCGTGCACGCTGACAAGCAGGACCAGAACGAGAGGATGATGCGCGAGCTCACCTCCCTCCATGCCTCCATGGCCGCCGCCAACAAGTCCGGCCAGCCCAGGGGGAAGCGCGGTGCCGCCCTCACCGCCGTCTCCCCCACCGTCCCCACCGCGTCCCAGGACGTTCACATACTCGGTCAGGTCAAGGAAGAAGAGTCTGCCATTCCGATGCATCAGCGTCCTGGCACCAGCACCGGCTACGAGGCCGGCGATGGCCTCTACACCGACGGCTGGAACACCGACGTCGACCGTGGCGATCCGCGGCCTCCCAACAACCATTCCTTTCGTGACTCCAGCCAGTCCTTTCGTGCCCCCCCAGCAGCATCCAATTCTTCCTCGTTCTACGCACAGCAACAGTCGCAGTCCTTTCTCGCCTTCGCCAACACACTCAACTTTGGACTCGCCTCACGGGATGGTCGCCCCGGATCTAGCAACAGCCGTCCACCCACTGCAGCTGGCCCAGACGCACATGCTCGAACACTCCCTCCCCTCGCAGCAGTCGTCTCCGCAACACTCCCCTCCCCATCCACCCAGTCATTCCCCGCCCCACCACAATCCACACAACACGTACTTCCCCTACCAGGCGCCGCTGCACTTAGAAGACCTACAACAGCCAATCGCCCAGGCACAGCTCCCGCATCATTCTACCAATCAAAACCTGCCTACGCTGGAGGGCCTGGATTGGTCCATCAACCAGAGCTATCCCTACCCGTCTATGGACGTAACGGCGAACTGGCAGCAGCAGCAGCTTTCCAACACACCTCATTCGAGGCAGATCCACCATCACCCACAGCAGCTTCATACGACTCACCATTTTCCTTCCACCCACCGGCACTCACCGATGGAGCAGCCTATGGCGGGGCCGTCGACCCTTCACCACCAAACCCTCGCAAGCGACCTTTCTCAGGAATCGACGGCCAGGATGAGGTCCCGCGTCGAGAACCGAACGCCGGTCTACCCGGATCTGGCGAATACGAATATGGCACAGAGTCACGCCCTCAATCTCGACGGCTCACCGTCCTGGAACTCTGCAATGACGCAGATGCAGATGGCGGAGTTCGATCATTTTTACAGAACACAGGATCCGCTTCACGCCCAACTACCTCCTCTGGACTCTGCTCATCCGCATCTGCCCTCGCAATCGTCGATCGCACTCCCGTCACCGGCAACGCATTACTCCCAGGAGCTCAGCCGGCAACAGCTACAGCAACTAAGACAGCAGCAGCTTCGCCTGGAGCAGGCCCGTCGGCATTCGGTGGGGGGCGAGTATCTCCAACACTATGGCGCGACGCTTCATCACCCGTCGCAAGCCCAACAACAGCAAGCCAGTTTCTTGGGGCTCACAGAGCCACCTTCTCAGCTTCACCTTTATCAGACACATCGCGGAGCCCACGATCAGCCTTCGCCACCGTTGCTCGATCCGTCATATCGCCATCGTCTCCAGCCTCCTCTACCGGGTCACCCACACTATCTCGGCGAGGAGACGAAGTACGAGTTGGTGTAGCGTACACCCCCGCCGCGGTTGGGATGAAGGTATGAGTAAAAATGATCTCTGGGTGAACAATGTTTCGAAAATGTCGGTTTTCCTTTGTCGTCGTTCTGATTCGCTTCAAGCAAAGTATATATCACGTATACCAAGTGTGTTTTAATTTGCGTTTTACCCATAGTCGTATCGCTGCTTCGTCGTGCATGTGCATAGTTGACATTTTATTCTCGTCTGTTGTGCTCTGGTGGATGTTTTGCTCTTTCAAAATGATTTGTAATTTGATAGGATAGCATTTAATATTCTTGTGTGGGTCAAATCGTGGAATCCTGCGCTCGAATCATCTGTCAAGCATGAAACGTTTGACGTGATCCCTCTTGGGTCGACGCGCTTAAACTCTGACGGCGTTTCAAAGCGTGAGTGCACGCAGAGGGCGGGTCAGCCCGCGATGCGTTCCATTGATCCGGTAAGCTTGGTCCAACGCGCCCGGCGCATTCTCGCTCTTGATCCGCGTGACACGGCGCGCCGAGGCGTAGATGAAACGCGCAGGTGTGTTGAAACACGTCCCACCACGGTGACGCGCGTCATCAGTCGGGTGTTACTCTTTACACATTGCAGTTTCAAATCGGCATGGGAGTCCTTTTCGGCGATTGCGACGCACTGCCAGCTTTACACGGGCGAGTGTGTTTGCCAACTTGTTCTCGTCGCAAGAGGCTGCCATTGCGAGACGACAACACGCCTTGTCTTGCAATAGAGGCAGGCAAAACTTTTTTGATGCGACGTTGAAACGAATCTAGAGTGCTACTCTGGCACCGATTTCAAATCGACATAGGTAACGTTGGTTGTTGGATTCCGAACGCTTTACACCGTATCATAGGGCCTGATCGACGCACTGCCAGCTTTACACAGCCAACCGACGGTCATCTACTCTAGTCCGAAGAAGCTGACACGGAGTCACGGCACACGCGGCGCTTGGGCTGGCTTTGGCGCTGCGCTCGGTGCTCGTCTTGGTGGTGATCATGATCGGAAGCTCAATGTCTGTTTCTGGGAACAAGCGTTCTCTGGCTTGAAGCGCGGTCAGAAACACTCCATTCTCGTTTACAGACGGTCGGCTGGACAGATTGCGAGCAGCGGGTATGTCTTGGCGACGTTGGACGGCCAAGTTACCCAGAAGCGGAGCAGCCGATTCTGGAGCCGGTGGTGAGATGACTCGTTGAAGCTGTTGAAATATTAGGCATTACGGTGCTCGCTTATTGGGACGCAATCCGTGCTTTCAAGATATGTTCTTGAATCTTGACATAAACTCTGCCGTGAGAGACATATGCCTGTATCTTGCCATGGCCCTTGAATTCGCACTTGTGATCGTTGTTTCGGTTTTCTGGATGACGAGCAGGCGCGCATGCATCGCGACCGAGATCGACGTAAACACCTCGAGTCTTTGAGGTCATACTTGCAACACGAACTCTGGCGCTACTACTAGTATGGGTTCTTTGGGCTCTAGTCACTTGGACCCACATTTACCTGACTGGCAATCACTTTCAACTGAGAGGACCTTTTTGATACCATGTCTACTTTGAGAAAAATACACCTGGATTCTTTGAACCGGATGACAAAATACACCAGAGACAAATTTTATACGTCAACATCGTTCCTATGTTACGTTCTCGCTAGCCTTCCGGATTATGTTCATTGACATTCCATCGTTGGGCCTACCTTTGATAGCCGATCGTATTTTCAGCTGCCTTCCGACGGGGGCGCTTGGGACGCTTTGGGATGGTAGGTAATTGCTAGTGATGAATTAGGCACGAAAAGACTCACGTTCAAAGGTGGATGAGTGATTGCCAGAGTCGCGAGATTTGTAGACTTTTTTCCAATGTCAGTGGATCTGCACCTCGGGCATGCGAAGAGAACACTTGCTGTGTTGGATGGCCCCACAGGAGTGGGGACTTTAGCTGCCGCACGTTCTTGGGTCTTTGCGCGGGTTTGTGCTGGGCTTGTCAATAGATGGTCTAGCGTGGTAGGGACTGCGACAGGATGTTTCTGGTCTTCAAGATCCGTCTCAGGCTCTTCGGATGCAGTGTGTCGCGTACTCCGTTCGTCAGCATCCTCTTCGCTACATTGTATTACGTTCAGCACGTTCCCCCTCCTTTTTGATCCTCCCCTCGAGGTGCAGCTCCTTCAACTACATAATTTTCTTTCAGTAACCGTGAGTGAGAACAAGATGAAAGGGATACCTGATCAGCCACGTACTCCGCAGTTCCCTCCGGGGCGTTGAAGGAGGGATGCAACGTGATAGTCACATCAGGAAGAGCCCTGACAGATACCTGCAATGCGTACAAAAACTCCCGTGAAAATGCTGTGCAATCCGAATTGACAAATCGGAGCCAACGCGATGACAACGTATTTGTGAATGGTGGGATAATCCGCCGGCTGTATCTTGGGTTGTGAACGTTCGCCAGCAGGCCTGTGCATAGCAGACGGATCGTCCTGAAAGTAAAGTAGCACAAACCAGATGTCGACGCTAAGCACGACGTAGATAGGATCCCGGTTGAACGTCGCTTTCGCAAGTTTGACTTGTGCGCAGACCTGATGGAGGTGGTGCATGAAATGTTCACCAAAGTTTGGCGCCGACCTCTGCTCCCCGAGCCAAGTAAGCTCAAACCGACTGGCTTTCGCCTCCCATATCAAAGGGCATTGGCCCTGGATTCTCTCTCTGGTGGATTGGATCACGAGGATGGTAAAGTCAGGAGCTCGAAAATGCCTCCCCGTATCGGCAGTTTTTATATCTTTTTGAGGAAAGCAACCGAGATAAAGGTTCTTGGATTCTGCAGCTGTGACACTAGCACTCATGCAAAAGATGGTAAGAATGAAGCATAGTGCCCCATAAAGTTAGCATCTGCATAGTGAAGGAGCGCACGAAGGTGGCGGAAAAACTCCTGCTGGGGAATAAATCCAATCTAATTCGTCGATTCTCATTGAATATGTGTGAAGCGAGCGCAAGGGCTTTCAAGCTTACCAGTGGATCTAAAGAAGACATTTCAGAACAGACGTCGTGCCTGCCAGAGTACATACCAGATCTGAGATTGTCGTCATGGTCGATCCGAGACAAAGACATGTGTCCTGGCCAGCCCATAATTATCGTCTTCCATAAACGCACCGTAGGTTCAGTCTACTAGTCACATGATGAGTGATGTCCTACCGTCATCATGTCTGATCTCAAACTCAAAAAGCACTGGCTGGTTTGTACTGCTCGCTTCATATATCAGCGGTTCCTAATCCATTTTATCATATAGCAGGTTGCTGAGCAGTACGCACCACGACGTCCTATGGCCCAACTTGCTGACGAGTTTCGCGTCACGCCAGCCAACCCAAAGCCACCACTAGTCCACTTTGCCCTCCCCATCAGCTCTGCCATCCTGTGTGCATATGCAGAAAAGTATAATTTGGTCAAATATCTTCCCGTATCTCCCGACGTTGTCTCGCCTGTCACGCTCTTCGCGGCCACGGAACGCCTGTCGGAAGAAGTCGAGTACGAACTTGAATTTGCGTGGCCATTCGAAATCACTGCAGATTGTCGTCTCATTCTCGTGCTGTATAGCAACTACACGATGGGAGAGAAGCTGTTGATGGACGAGGACCAAGGGAACGTGATTCAGATGGTGCAACAAGCCCTCAAACTGGACGCAGCTGTGCGGCCAAAGTGGTATTTCGATGTGCACGATCCGTGGAAGCCAGATTACCGATAAATGACACGTACGAGAGACAACGGTGTGTTCCCTTTGAAAGGTCCTTGGAATATCAGTTGATGTATGCCTAGTAGAATATACGGGACCACTTTTGTAACGTGGATTGGGCCTCAATACAAATCACCCTTTCTTAATCAGATAGACTGAGAGTTGTCTTTGGTGTGGTGGTAGAGTCCTTGGGTGCCACGTACCACCATGTCCGACGAAGAACGTAAAAGACGTTGAATTGTGTGTACCGCGCGCTCCTTTTAATAATTATCTGGCACTACTAGCACCTACGCAGAAATTGGTCGAGCGTCACGAGCCGCGCCGTCCTATGGTCCAACTTGCAGACGAGTTTCACGTCACGCCGAGCAATCCAGAGCTACCACTGATCCACTTCGCCACCCCTGTCGATTCTGCCATTCTGTATGCCTAACCCGTCGAAGGAAGTCGAATACCATCTTGAATGTGAGTGGCCATCCGCGATCACCGCATCATTCTCAAGCTGTACAGCAATTATACGATCACACAGAAGATGTTGGTCGAGGAGGTCGAAGAGGACGTGATAGTGCAAGAGGCACTTGTGTTGGACGTGTCTGTGTGGCCAAAGTAGTATTTCGACGAACACAATCCTTGGAAACCGGGTGACCAACGGAACGCGCCAAAGAGGTGTGTTCCCCTCGTCCGTTCTTGGGATCCGTGGCTGAGACGTGTATAGCATCCAGAACGTGCGTACTACGACGTGAACTCTCGGAAACAGCAGCCAAGGTCCTCCAAACAGTGTCTATGAAACTATAGTACGGAAACACTGCATTGTATCCCTGGCTGCCTATGCGAGTCTATGTACATTGAGACAACAATAGGATATATCATGCACAAGACACACCAGGAATCGTCCCTTTACTTCCTATCAATCCTCAGGACCGTCTTCCGCATCTTCTCGGAATGTCCAGAGAATGGTACTGTGTATCCACCCAAAGATGCTACCAGTCCAATCCTGTGATCTACAGCCGTATCGCTATCCTGTGGCGCGGAAACTACTTGAATCAGTGATTGCGTCTCGACGCTGTGGATCTCAATCGTGCCGTTGGGTAACAACGTCGTGATGTTTGGGTAGTCCAAACCTATTGGTGGTGGTCTATTCACATTCGACTGAGTGAGTCACTACTTACAGACAGAGAGTGGATGACTCGGCTACTCTAGGGTGCCCCTAACAGAGTCACCTTCTCCTGTAATAAAGACGCCGAGTACTTGCACCCGTCCATGAGAGCAAGAGAAACTCGTTTCCATCCACAAATACGATAAATGGCTTGATGTCCACATCATC
>JBBPUC010000250.1:0-30441 GCA_038094375.1 Tubosaeta aff. heterosetosa | reverse complement strand
GGTAATCTACTCCTTCCTTTTGAGTGAATCCCCGGGCGACAATCCGGACTTTGTATCTGTCAACGTTTCCGTTTTCATCGTGTTTGATGCGGAAAACCGGCTTTGAAGTGATCAGAGTTGTTCCTTTCGGTAGCGGAACTGTCTCATACACGTGGTTCGTGTTTAGGCTTAGGAGTTCCTCCTCCACTGTGGATCTCCATAGGTCAGCGTCTGGTTTGCTATATGCTTCCTTTATGGTTTTCGGAAGGTCCTCTCCAGTGGGTCCGTGGGCAGCTCCGGCGAAAATGTGTTCCTGCAGGTCGTCAGTGCTAATGAAAGTGCCAGGGATATCGAGGACTTCAGTGGAGTTTTCGTCGTCTGAAATCGGAGGTGACAGGATGTCCTCTATTTCCGCCTCTTCAGCAAAGTCTTCCTGTCTTCCTCGTAGACACTGTGTTTCTTCGTCCAGTGTCCGTTGATAGTTCCGATTTTTTGTCCGCTAGTTTTCGCGCTTGGCTGCTTCTCCATCTTCCTGCTATGGTTTGTGCCGGAGGGTACATCGGAGTCGTGGGCCTAGTCGGAATTTGTTCAGTGGTCCGTATCTCGTTTGACTGTGGATGAAGATGGAGTTGGCTTAGTTTTTCCATTAGGTCCATTACCTCGTCCGGTGGGTTAGGAGTTGCTCCCACTGAGTCCGGAAAGGTCGGAGAAACTTTGTCTTCTTCGTCGTCGTTCAGAGTTGTTTTGAGACATCAGAGGATTTCGGTAGTGAGCCCCTCCCACTGCTCCCCGGATGCACAAGTCCAGGGAGTGGCTTCCGAATTGGAGATGGTTCTGGATTCGTCGAAGGTAACATGCCGGCTGGAGATGATGGTCCGGTGTTCCAGGTCGAGGAGTTTGTAAGCCTGCTGTCCATATGTATACCCTAGCATGATGCACTTCCGTCTGTGTGATCGGAATTTTCCATCACGCCATTCTTTTGGGACGAGTGTGTATGCGATGCATCCGAAGGGCCGGAATAGGGTCAGATCGACTTGTCGTTTGAACAGCGTATGGTATGGTGTATCTCCGTTTAGGGCAGAAGTCGGACTTCATGCGGAGACGTATGTGGCGGTGGACATGGTGTTGGTCCAGAATGACTTCGGAAGTTTTGAGTCCTTGAGCATGGAGTTTGCGAGGAGTGTAAGTGTTTGGTTCCTACGCTCTGCAAGTCCGTTTTGTTCCGGAGTGTATGGAGCGGAGGTTTCAAGACCGGTGCCGTCGCTCCTGAGTACGTTTCTGAACTCCTTGTTTGTGTACTCGCTTCCCCCGTTGCTCCGGATAAACTGGACGTGTAGTTCCGAGAATTGTTCCGAGTTGATCTCCATGTGGAAGAAGTTTTGGGAGTCAGATTTCCAGCGGAGGTAGGTTTCGCGGACTTCGCTTTTGTGTTTTAGGAAATAGATCCACAGAAATCGGGTAAAGTCGTCGACGATGAGTAACCAGTACCGGTATCCTTCCCTTGACTGTGGAGTTATCGGACCTCCGATGTCCGTGTGAACCATTTGTAGTGGTGTGGTAGTGCGTACTTCCTCACGCGGCTTGAAGGGTAGTTTCTTCATTTTACCCATCGTACAGGACTCACAGAATTTGGCTGTTCCGGTGACTCCGTCAATACCGCAGAGATGTCCTTTTCGGATCATGGTCTGGATGCGTGGTATGGAGATGTGACCGAGTCGTCGATGTAAGGTGTTTATGTTGACGGAGATCAGGCTGGATTCCGGAATGGACATCGGAGTTGCGATTGCATGGTACAGTCCGTTGGCGTGGTGTCCAGTGAGGATTGTGTTTTGCCCCCGTTTAACAGAGCAGGAGTCGGATTTTCCGGGGAAAGATGTGGTAAAACCCAATTTGGATAGTTTGGGCATGGAGATCAGGGAGAGAGCGAGTTCTGGAACATGGAGCACATCGCTGAGAGAGATTTCATACCGGTGTCCTTTCACTGTGGAATGTAGGGTGACCGTTCCTATTCCGGTTGCGTGGACTGTGGAATTATCTCCGAATTGGACTGAGCGTGGGGAGGAGAGTGCGGAGTATGCGGAGAACCACCGTTGGTGCGGGACCATGTGTGATGTAGCTCCAGAGTCGATAATGATTGCGGATTTTGATGCGGTATCGGGGTCGGACGACATATACGCTTGAATGCGAGTGTATAAGGCGCGATCTACGTGTTCACTAAGTACATTTGTACGGTCCGGTGGGTCCGATCGCGGAGTGGGTCTATCCTCCGCTACATTTGTCTTGTCCTTTCCGTGCTTCTCCTTCAACTCCGTCGACCATGACTCCTTGTCCCGGCATTCATCCGTGTTGTGTCCTCCTGACTTGTGGTGCTCGCACCACTTCTTGCTTTTCTTTCTCCGGTCTTTTTGGGTGCTTACGGAGTACGCGGAGTCGGTCTTGGTGGAGAGCTTTTGCCGTGTGTCTTTGGAGAGTATTCAGACTTCGATGGCATCGAAAGTGAATTTGCTCTCTTCCGTTGTATTGATTACAGACGATACGAATGTACTCCATTCCAGAGTTTTCAGAAGTGAGTGGAGGAGGATGAATGCGAGGATTTTCGGATCTACCATGTATTTCATTCTGGCTAGGCGCGCTTCTAGTGATCGGATGGAGGCGATGTGCTCCGAGAGATTGGAGTTGCCATTCCACTGTGCCGCGAATAGCTGGCAGTATGAGTAATACGCGGAGGGGAGATCGGACTGTTGGTAAAGTCCGAGGAGTGCGTCATATAAGTCCTTGGAGCTGGTATGATGTGCCGTTTTCAAGAGGATTGCGTCGGAGATGTGGTCTTGGATGATACCGTGCGCTTTTTCATCCTGCTCCGTCCATTTTCGTGCATCGTCTATGGTGCTTGTAGCGGCGGAGATGGAAGGGGGGCTTCCGGTTGGTTTTGCGAGAGCTCCCAGAGTGGAGATGCTGTCGGACGGAGTGGGGCGAACGTTTGTACCGAGGACGATGCCGAGGACTTTTTCACGTCGGAGCTTTGCGGAGATGCGGAGCTTCCATACTTGGAAGTTGCTTGGTCCGAGCAGAATGGGGCATTCAGCGACAGAGGAGTTTTCGGACGGCATGCCGGAGTTTTGTTCGGAGTGGTGAACGCGGGTACGCTGCGCGAGCGGAGTTGTGTGAGGCAAGAGTTGATTTTGCTAGTGTGCGCTAGCAGGGCTCATAACCTGTCAAAACTAAGGTAGTGGCAGAAATGCCTAACTCAGAATGTGCTACTAAGGTAGAACACGAACTACTATTTACCTAAGGTAGTGGCAGAAATGCCTAACTAGGATAAGGTAAATACAGGTCTAAGATAACAAGTAAATTGGAAACCTCACCTCAGAATGTGCTACCAAGGTAGGACACGAACTGAGGTGAGGAGTGGAAGTTTGAAGCTTTAAAAAGGTACAAAGATATGCGCGCGCTTAACTCCGGACAACTCCGGAGTGGAGTTAGGCGAAACTAGGTGTTCTACATCCGGAAGAGTGAAAGGGCGCAGTAACACGAGGACGGAGGGTGTGGGAACGCCACCATGTTGTATACACATGAGGATACTATGACGAAACAGATCTGAGATGGTCCGGATGAGGAATGTATACCGGGATGGTGAGATCGCTCCGGAGTTGGTTCGTACTCAACTCCGGAGTTCCAGAGTTAGACTTTGACACCCTTGCGCGCTGGCAGAGGCTCTCGTACTACACCGACGCTGGGTCGTTCAGAGAGTCTGCCCAAATGCAGAATAAATGGCGCTGAAAGAAACTGTTGAAGAGAATAATGTGGCTAATGTTTTGAACCACAGAGTCGCTGGGGGAACCGGATATGCCTGGCTACAGCAGCCTGATACTCCAAGCACGAGAGACGTGACAATAAGTGTAATCACGCGAACACTTTTCCTTCGAACTGAAGGTGTTCTCCTTAACCCTGGAGTCCGGGTTTGTCGTTGCTACTCGAGTGAAACTCAAATAGGATGACTATAACACAGCAGGTAAAGTGGACAGCGTTGGAGTGAAGAGCTCAACAACTACTGGCAGTGGTAATAAGAAAGCAGTATCAGTAGGACAAGGATTGTCCCAGGGATAGAAGAGGCACGTTTGGAATAATGTTAGGACACGCTCAAAGACCTCAAGAGCATGACTCAAAGTGAGACATGGATTCAAGAGAAAGAATGAGTATTCCAAACGTGAGGAAATATAGTACAGGAATCAACTACTTATATACTGTAGAACATGTGGTAAACATGAGGTTATAGAATGATGATGTCATATGTGAAGAGTGTGAAAGAGTATACTAGAATGTTCTTACACTCTGCAAGTCGCTGAACTGACAAACACGTCGTCAACTAGTGCTATTCTCCGTGACAAAAGAAAGACACAAGCACCATTTGAATCTATGGATTAAATGTGGTTTGTCGTCTGTGGTTGGTCTTCAGTGCGGCCACAAATTTTTGCTTCCAAGTTAGAGGACAAAGCGGGCATCAAGCGGGTGCCATTCCTACTACTGTGACCCTCGTAGGGTCTGCTATCAACTTCACGAGAATCCCAGTAGTAGAGTTGGCATATCGTATCGCTAACGAGTTCGGAAATATTATGCACTCGTTTCTGTGGACACGGTGAGGCTCAACGCGAAACGCATGTGACAACAAACTGAAGAGGGACGAAAGAATAGTCAGTAGAAGATGCCTTATGTGTCGGACGATATCGAAGAGTCTGTCACACCAGCAGCCAATATTCGTTACTGAAAGACGGGTAAAGTAAATACTACGGCAGAATACGAGTACCAAGTAGATCCAATCCATGTCCATGCGTCCTCACCCGCCCGCGGCCTCTACAATATCATATACAAGTGCCGTCAACACGAGCGCAGTAGCAAGCAAGAACGCCATCGCACTGATACGCGTCGCCCGCCAGGTCGAACCCGGCGAGAGACAGGGGAACGCTCTAAACACCGGCACGGGCTCTTCTCCCTGGGTCGACCGCACATCCCGGTTCACCGCTGGCGGCCTCCTGTCAGCGTCCGAACTCGTGCTCACGCTCGGCCGTGGGCTGCGCCCAAGCATGCTCCGCACGCTGTGTGAGCGCGAACGCCGCGACGTCGGACTGATCAGCAAAAATTCGTCCATGCCCGTGTGCGACGAGTGCGTGATCGAGCGTGAAGGCGAGAGCGAGACGGAGAGCGACGGCCGCCGCTGCTTCCCGGGTGTCTCGCACGGCTTGTCCGACGTGTCCAGCAGCAGAATCGGGCGATCCATCCCACTAGCCGTCGAGGATTCGCCGTCGGTCACAACTTCTTGGCCATAGTAACGGTGCTTGGATGGTGACGAGACGCGGTTCATGACCTGCATCGGGATGGCGCTCATAGTAGACCGTGCCCCCTCTTCAGACGCGAGCGATTTTAGCTCCTCTGAGCTGTTGGGGTCTCTGTCTGTTGAGTCGATGATGATGACAACGGGTATATTCTCCACAGGGGTCGTGGTCAGCTCTGGCGCCACTGTTGATCCGACCGGCGTGGAAGGAAGGCCTAGCTCAGATGTAGGGGCCATTTCAGGGGAGACGCTGGCGTCTAACAGTGCGGATGCCATGTGTCTATTGGACACGATAAATAGAATGAAGGGAACGAGCAGGTTAGAAGGAGATGTGAATATGAGTGATGCCCAATTTAAAATTGTTGCGATGGCACCCTAAAAATGCAACGTTGAGCGCCAGCGTAGGGTTCGTAAGGTAATGGAGAATGTACGTTGGTTTGAAAGGGTATCACGATGAACCAGGGTAATATTGCGGACCAAAATATGGCCATTTTGTTTGAACATATATTGCCTCGTAGGAGATTGTAGCGGATCACAATTGTAAAAACGGGGATGGAGGTGATGAGGACGGCTGACGACAACGAGGAGATAAGCGTAAGCGAAGTGGAGCGGCAATGACGTACCTAATGGAAACACATAACTTGAGACATGAGCCACCGTGCTCAAGGCACCGTGGCCCGTGTCCGCGACGAGCACTTGTAGAAGGGTCGCACCACTTGGCATAACAAACGCTAGGCCACCCAGCCAACCAATTGGGATGTAGATAAGGCAAGAAATAAGAATCGATGCCCAGACAGCGAGTCGAATGTTGACAGATGAGTGGGTGTTATTTACCCATGCCGGGATAGTGGTGACCTATCAAGCCAAGGTATGAGTAAGAAAAAACACCGAACGAATAAAGACGAACGAATGAGAAATTCGAGAGAATAAATCCTGCGACGGTGGATTGGTCGTGGCCTACTACCGGAATGGGATTGACGTCCAGACCGCGCACGGCAAAGATGACCATCCACACAATGGTGATGACGATGAGGATAATGAACGATACGACTTGGAAGACGATATTGTCCACAAGGTGTACGAGACTGAGTGGGAGGATGAACGAGAGTGTGATCTATAAGCAACGTGAACCTTCAAAGGGCGAGATGGGTCGTGGCGCTCACGAGTGTTCCAAACGACCCAAGGATGTATCCAGAGAATGCGCTCGGGGCATCGGGCGGGATTTGATTGACTGGGTGTGTGAGTTCGGGCCGGTGTATCGAAAAACAGAACATACCACAGACCCAGCCATGGGTAAAACTGACGGCACAGGTCTTGTGAGCGACGCTGACGAGAAACGCATCCATGCTCTGCTTGTGGTGAGCACAAGCAATGATACGACTTGCCTGGAGACGCACCTGGAATGACTCGAGCAGACTGGCAATGACCAACGTCTGCATTGCGAGATACAACAAGATTTGTACGACGATGTGCCATCGTTTACCGAGAAAGAGATGTGCGATGGTCGTAAACTCGATGGATGCTTGAAACGATTCGTTCCCTTCTATGGAGGACATGGTTTCGACGATGAACAGCGCGGCAGCACCAGAAAGGAGGGAAATTGCAGCAAAGGTGAGTATAGGACTGTCCACGAGGTCAAGTAGGATTCGAGAGCAATAAAAGTGCGCACGTCAACCATCCCGCTTGTTGGAAGAGCAGCGGGATGACGACCAGCGAAGGGCCGGTGATGCTGGATACGAGCAGGGCGACGCTGCCCAGAAAGTTGATGGTACGGGGCATAACTCAGTGGGACATTAACGGAGAGCGTTCATCGCTTAATACTAGCTGTGTCCGACACCGCCATAAAAATCAGCCCTTGACATGGAACTCCATTGATCCCATCATAAAACTTTGGTACTCGCAGTGATCAATGGGCTACTTGACGTCGCTCAGATTCCCTCCAGCGGCGCGTTCAATCGCCTTGAGCATCGTCTCCAACCGCTTTTCTAACCCCTCTTTTTGTTTCTGTTTTCCCTTTCGACGTCTGCTCCCACCTTCCTCTTCCTCTTCCTCCTCCTCGGCCAATCTCATCCGTTCGACCATAAACTCGCCAACGAAACTCGCCACTGCTTGTTCGCCTACCTCGGCATGTGCCCGGTTTCCCCAGCGCCACTCAAACGCCTGCGGATTGTCCTCGGCATCTCCAGCCCCCTGTGTGGCGGACACGCGTCCGCGGCGCTTGCCCGTCGCAGATTTAGCCTCACCAATCCGGACTCGATCGAGATACCCCTGTCGGACAAGTTGCTGCAGAAAGACGTCAATGGACATGGTGCGGTGGGTGGACTGGGCATTGGAGGGGATCATGCTGTTTGGCAAGATGCGAAGGCGTTTCAAGTTGGCCCTCAGGTCCACTGCGCTACATTAGAAAAAGGCAGCAGACGAGACAAACGACGCACGCTCAGAGATGACCCGTCCATTGACCAAGATAAGCGCGAGGATGACATGCAGTATGCCAAGGGCACCAAGTTGGTCGGCGGTGCTCCATGCAATGATGCTGCCATAATTGCGGGGAATATCCTCGTCATCCTCGTCTTCATTTCCATCGACAATCTCTTCTTCAAGAAGGCGCTCATCGGACAGGGCAGCTTGTTCGATGATGGCGGGGTCCAAGGTAGAGCGAAGGATGTAAGTTTTCGAGCCCGCAGTGGCGGCTGGGGCAGCGATCAGAATCAAGGCAGGATGATGCGCGTCGACGAACCCCTTTTCTTGACGCCAGTAGCGTTTTCGAGGTTTTCAGCCGGATCTTGATCACGATAATTGCGAGCTTGAAGTTCGACGAGTTCCATGGCAAACGTTCTGTGGAGTAGGCTTTGTGCCCTGGCTAGCACCGCATTAAACGAGCGAGTGTGTGATCCAAGAACTGACTGGATCTTGTAGTGTTGAATTTATAGCTGGTGGAAACATACCTTTCTTGTTGATCTCTTCGCGACGCAAGGGAATGCGTTTGTGCTCATTAAAGAGTGCGAGCCGAACTAGATCACAGGCTTTTTTATCAAGGAACTAAACGAGGGCATGAGAAAAGAGACGCGGCAAGATGAGAGACGTACATCGTCGCCATCGCCCTTCCTTTGCGTGGGCTCTGCCTCCATTTCTTCGTCGAGTACCATCTCTGGGGCACCGTCGTCGCTCCCATCTGAGCCATCTGAGCCCCCACGCCGTCCACGGGCGCGCTGTGAGCGATACTGGGACGGCTGAGGCTCTCTTTGAGAACGACTGGGACCTGCGCGACCAGGCATGGTGTAAAGAGAGACGCGTGACGAAGCGTGTTGTCACGTCACGCTGAGAACAATACGAATACGATCTACAAGGAGACGAATGTTCGTCTCGTTCGCCGAAGGAGTATCTAAAACAAGAACGATCGGAGGGGTGCATGTATCATTCTTGTGCCGCGGAATGTTCGGTGCTCCAGATCCGGGCTTCTTATGACCCCCACCCACATGATCTGGGATGACGGAGAGCTGTATCTCTGTCCGCACTCCGGCACTTCGTGTCTTCTAGTTCTAGATAGCGATCCATCTATACTTGACTCAAATCGACATATCTCGGAATGGGGTCCCGGAGAAGCGAGGACGTGGTCACCAGTGAACACCACGGCCGAAAGCTTTTCCTGTGGTCATATTTGGGAGAACTGAGCGCAGGATAGGATATAGCCCGAAGAATGCCAAACAGTGGACATGATATCCATCAAGACCAATATCGCCAATATGTTTGCGAGTGGTTGTAACTTATAACCCCGAACTGGAGCAACACCAATGCCAGAGGCGATAATGCGATTGGGTGGTCAGGATATCGCAGAAGATTGCGGGTACGAGGCTCGGCACCACTACAAGGCGATGTATTCCTAGATCTCGGTTATCTCGCAACCCAAAAGTATCCATCATGGGTATTTTGCGACACTGCGGGGCTCATAACAAGCAAGAAGATGGGGTTACGGGGCATCCAAAGTGATAGGCTCGCGAGTCCAGACTGCACAACTGCGAAATCAGCAGACATTTTGAAGCAAATTCACTCCGGCAGAAATGTACCATGGGTATTCTTGAATCGGATGGTCAGCTAGGGTCTGCTCCACCCTGTAAGAGCACCATCGACGAGTCATTGGGTGCTCAGAGTGAGCCTTGACATTTTGTGACGGGCACTCACCACTACAGTTTATCGCGCATGGACCTGATCTTTTTGCCACGTAAACTAAACGTTTGTAGAGAGACTAGAATACCAGCGCGTGCTTAACCTCATGAGAAGTCGAGAGACCCAAGCGCTACATGGACCCTGTGAGAGCAGAACTGAGTCGTCCTGAGCGTTGGGTGGCACCCTGTTGAGTCGATCTTGGTCATTTGAAGATTGTGGAAATGAACATACTATCATACTGGACTCGGCGGACTACCTGTTGGTTAGTACATCGTCTGCTCCGCGAGGGTTCCGCGTCACACGCGCCGTCGTCACGTCACAATCAAAGTGTACTCCTCCGACGGGCCGGTCTTACGAATGACATCAGCACCCGACAATAATATATAATAGATCGCTCATGGCCATGTCTGTCTGTCTCTTCCCCATCAACTGCCATGGCACTCTTCTACGTGTATGTGCTTGTCTTTACGTTCTACTTGCCTAACTTTCGTGCAATCATTCAGCCAAGGTTTGCCCATCGGATGGGTCGCTCTCATGCTGGCCTTGTTGGCCTCCATGGGTGGTTTCATCTTTGGAGTAAGCCAGTCGCATTTACCGGCGATCGAACTGACGGCCTCTACAGTATGACACCGGCCAGATATCTGACATTCTGCTCATGGATGATTTCTTGCTGCGCTTTGCAACATGCTCTACTCCCGGAGATGTCTCCACTTGCTCGTATTCAAAAGGGAGAGAAGGCCTCATTGTCTCCCTTCTCTCCATCGGAACCCTGGTTGGCGCACTCATTGGCGCTCCGTAAGTGAAACACTAGATTACTCATTTGCGATGTTACATCCGATATATTTAGTACCGCCGACCTGCTTGGTCGACGCTATGCCATGAGTGTAGAATGTATTGTTTTCATCGTGGGCGTCATCATCCAGATTAGCTCCCGACATATTTGGCAACAGTTTGCTGTCGGCCGTCTTGTCAGTGGCCTGGGTGTGGGTGCTCTCAGCGCAGCGGTTCCGATGGTATGTGTACCCTCTACCGTGTGTGCGATACATCCTTATGCGCCTTTAGTACCAAGCAGAAACAGCACCTCCCCAGATCCGTGGAACGTTGACGTATGTTACCGATCATATCCTTGTGGTATATTTGCCGACATGACATGGCAGTGCGACATACCAATTGTTCATCACCTTCGGCATCCTAATTGCTTGTCAGTCCGGTCTTCAGTTATATTTTTTATATTTAGCACTCACACTGGTCTGTAGACTGCATCTCAATAGGAACCAGGCATGCCACCGGTTCCGCTTCCTGGCGTGTACCCGTCGGAATCGGCATTCTATGGGCACTAGTACTCGGAGTTGGTATCTTATTCATGCCCGAAAGTCCCAGGAGCGTTATCAATGTTTTGTTTGCTGCTCTTGATCCGACAATGTATCCATTTGCAGGTGGCTTGCTGCACACGATCGGTTAGATGACGCGAGAATAACTCTCGCACTCACTCGCGGTCTCTCCGCAAACGAGGCTAATGACCATTACATTATCCGACGTGAAGTCGAGGAAATCAGGCAGAGCCTCGAACAAGAAAAGACGAACACTGGCGGTTGGATCGATTGCTTCAAACCACGCAACACGACGCTTTACCGCACACTCCTCGGAATGAGCCTGCAGAGCCTGCAACAATTAACAGGCGCAAACTACTTTTTCTACTATGGCACCACTATCTTTCAGTCTGTCGGACTGTCGGATTCGTTTGTTACACAAATTATTCTGGGTGCTGTCAATTTTACGTGCACCTTTGGGGGCATGTACATCCTGGAGCGCGTACGTTTCAGTTCACTCCTCCTCCCCGTGCCCTCTGATAGTGGTTGCCAGTTTGGACGAAGACTTCCGCTTAGGTATCTGGCAATCTGCCTGGTTGTTTGTGTTTGCGTCGGCGGGTACGGCCCGTGATCCAGTCTCACACCCGGGGATCGGCAAGCGTGGGTTATCCTTTACTCGCTCCGTGCGATGCCCCGCACTAACTTTGAACCCAGTCATGATCGTTTCTGCGTGCATATTCATTTGGGGATATGCCATGACCTGGGCTCCGTGAGTCCGCCTTCTCATTCGCACCGTATCTGACCCATACGTCCAGCGGTGTATGGATCCTGATCGGTGAAACGTTCCCGACGCGTACACGCGCCAAACAAGGCAGTCTCTCGACGGCAGCCAACTGGACATGGAACTTTTTACTTGCCTTCTTCACCCCGTTTATCAGCGGGGCAATCGGATACCGCTACGGCTACATCTTTGCATGTACGTCCCGTTTCCGCGCGACGAAGGGCTTGGCTGATGCACGAATAGCGTGTAATTTGTTGGGCGCAGTGGTGGTATATTTGTTCCTGTACGAGTCGTCGGACATTTCTCTCGAGAGCGTGGACATGGTGTGTGTGTTGGCTGGCTGACGCTTGCATGCTCATGCCGATCTGTTAGATGTATACGGACCCAAAATGTAGGCCGTGGACGTCCCGTCAGTGGGCGCCGCCTGGGTACTTGTCCCGCCGGGATCTGATTGACCAGACAAGGACTGCGGAGGAGCGTAAGCAAGGGTTGGGGGTGCCGGAAGAAGTGATCTAAGATGTAGCAAGTGATGCCGGACACATGCACGAACGAAACGTAAATGCCTCCAAATCATCTATGTTGACTAAATACATTCCAGATGGCACATGATACAAAATTCTCAACCCAATCTCGATGCCGTCCTCTTGGCCCGGTTGTTTATTCAAAGGACGAAGACCGCGATTCCCAGAAAGTAGTGTACCAACACGTAAATCATTCGATACTAGCGGTGGATCGAAAACCTTTAGTCACTACGGCTGTCACGACATGGTCATCATCAAGAACCTGGTTGCTCCTCATTCCTGTGACCACGATCTCGCATACCTCATGTTTGGGTATGCGCTCGTACTGCCGAGCTTGCGGTGGTAAGCAGCTCGCCGTGTGATAGTTGTTCGCTCTAACAACTTGTATCAGGCGCGTTCTTGAACTTGAGCAAGGGTATTTCCCCAGAGGTACATTTCTCAAAGCCTGGAGTAGCACATTCTGTGTGGGTTGGAGCGCCTTGATGAACGAACAAAGTCCAGCTTGCGTTGTATCTAGCCTCTCGACACTCACGCAAGTGTTCTACGCAAAGAGGGTTTGGGTGGTCCTCGGTCGACGTGTTCATCCGATGTGTTCGCTCGTCGAGTGCGTATCCGGCCGATCCATCTCCAAATCCTGATACTGTATTACGGGGGTGCACACTCGGAGAAAGAAAGAACTTTCCAGATGGCTCACCGGGCCAGACAACATGTGCTGTCCCTGCCGCCCGGGTCAAAATGGCCATCCCCGTCTCATATTGAGGGCATGGCTTGAGGAGAATGTTTTGACCAGCGACTATCACAAGCCCGACGTGTCCGCCGTCAGGACATTCTGGACCTCCAAGTATACGGGATGGCCGCTTTTGACAAGGCGAGCGACTGACGGACGATTGTGCCTGAAATGCCTCGGATCGATGTCTTGTGGCGGATCCTCAACATTCGGACACGGAAGACCTCTGAATCAAGTTTTCTGCGCACCTTGGTCAAGGTCAAGTATATTCTGACAATATGAGATGGTGAAAGTCGGTCATGTGTGCGTGATGGTTGGTGTCGCGGCGTTTTGGATCGCTCTTTTCTTACTTTCTGACGGGAACACAGAATGAGTCTGAGACCACGGCACGCTTGTGACCTCGAGGTCGCACTGACCGTGCCATCTTTGCATGCATCGAAGGTCCGTCTTCGTTGTTGCCTGCCTGTCGTTCTGCCTTGACTCGGAGGACATCTGTGGTATTGTATTTCGAACCTGGAGGTGGAACAGGCGACTCCACAACTGGAACGAGCGCCTGTCGGGTCCTTCTCTGCTATGGTAAAAATCCATCCCAGATGCACGTCCGAATCTTCTCGGAGCGATATTCCCTTTTGATTGCAGCCGCAGAAAATGGAAGCGAAGCAGCGCAAAGCCTGCGACGACGAGAGGTATAAAGCCTGAAGGCCTAACCCCCAGTGCTTCAGCTCCCCAGCGTGTAGCTCGTCGTCCAGTACTGTTCATCTCTTGTGCTCTTCGAATCGTTGTCATGTTCGCTCGTTTCAAATCCGCCGTCGTCCTGTCCGCCGTCGCGTCCCTCGCGATCACGGGTGTTGCGGCCAACCCGGTCGACAATGCATGCAACCAGGGCACCATCAGTTGCTGCAACACGGTGCAGAGCGTAGGTGCCACGCCTTTGGGAGATAAAGTCATTCTGACACGTCGGATTTAGCCTACCACTGTGCGGCAGGAGGGGGTCGAAGGCATCAATAAGGTTCTCAGTGGGCTCCTCGGGGGAGTAGTCGATGGACTACTCGGTGGTGTCCTTGACTCGCTCGACCTCGAAAGTCTCCTCGCACTCGCCGCAAAGAACGACGGTAATATCGGTATCGGCTGTAGTGCGGGAGCGGAGGAGTGCGTGCAGCAGGCGGTGTGCTGCAGCCAGACAGAATTCGTAAGTTGTGTTTGGGTACGTCTGATGCTCATGAGGCTGATAACTTACGACTGTAGAATGGTCTCATCAATGTCGGTTGCAACACCGTGAACCTCTGATGGACGTTGGCATGGACAATATTTTTTGGACTCGTTGCTAGTGTTTTAGTAGTCGCGTCGGTAACTCAACGATTCATTTCAACTTGACTTTGTGAGGCCAACGAACATGGCAGCGTTGGCCAGTTACTTGCCCATCTCATTTCGGTCGCACCACCGTCGAGTGACCCTCCGCCATGTCCTCCTCGCGCTGGCCATCTCCGCCATTCTCTCCGTGCTCTATTACACATACCTCAGACGCAACGGATCCTTTCTCTCGTCTGAAGAAATCGTGTTCTGGCCCCCAGAGACGCCCGAGATTTGGGCCGAACGTGCAGCACAAGTCAAAGAGGCCTTCCGGCATGCTTATCGTGGCTACGAGCAGCATGCCTTCCCGCACGACGAGCTGATCCCAACGACTAACGCAACCATCGACAAGTGAGTCTTCGCACACCGTCCCCGCGTACTCGTTGACACCGTGTCTGCCCAGCTTCAACGGATGGGGTGTCACCGCCGTGGACTCTCTCGACACGATGCTCCTCATGGGGCTCGAGGACGAGTATACCCGCGCATTGCCAATCATCCGCAATAGCAACTTTTCCTTGCCAACAGTTCGTCTATCCCTTCGCACGCTTTCCTCGTGCGGTAACTTTATTCGCTCTAGAACGACCATGTCCCTTTCTTTGAAACTGTCATTCGTTATCTCGGTGGAATGTTGGCTGCGTATGCCATGTCCGGTCATGATCTCTTACGCGAAAAGGCGGACGAACTTGGAAGCAAACTCGCCCCTGCGTTCAACACAACAAGCGGGTTCCCTGGTTTCGCAGTCGATGCATACAGGTCAGTTCCTTCGGTACCTATTCGGGACCTTATCCGGAACAGCGTTCGTAGGGAAAGAAGCTACCCATTCGCTTCTGGCGTGCTGGCAGAAATAGCGTCCTTTCAGTTGGAATACGCATACCTGGGAAAGATTACTGGAAAGAAGGAGCACGTTGATCGCGTCTGTGTTCTCGTTGTTCCGTCCAGAAATCATGTTGATTCAACACTACAGGCGACCTCGATTACTAATCTTCTCTACCATGCTAAACTCAATCACTCGGGAGGAATGTACCCCACGTATTGGAATCTCAATTCAGGCGCTCCGGCGGGTGGTGAGTCGTGCTTCTGTGATCCGCACAGACGTGTGACGTCGCCATCCAGCAAGGCCCAAAGTTTCTGTCGGTGCCCTTGCGGATAGCGCACACGAATACACCCTCAAACAGTTCTTATTGACCGCACGCACCGACAAGCGTAATCTCGAAATGTGTCTGTATCCCATTCATTCCCACAGTCATGAGGACGTACTCATCCCGACTCTGATCTCACCAGACCTTCGGTTTACCTCGTACGTCATCAATAACTTGCTCTACCTGACGCCCGATCGCCATCTTCTTTACGTGACGGACGGGACCGTGGTGAAACACGCGGCGCATCCCTCTCATATGTTTGAGCACCTCTCCTGTTTCTTCCCTGGCCTCCTCGCCCTCGGCGCACATCTCCTCCCTCTCAACCGCTTGGATACTCTCGGCATCGACGTCGCAGCGCTCTCCAAAGACCTGTTTGTGTCCGACCGTCGGGATTACGATGACCTCTCCAAGTTCAATTTAGCGGACCTGCACCTGTGGGCGGCCGAGGGCATCGCGCAGACGTGTTACCTGTCGTATGCGGATCAGCCCACTGGACTAGGCCCCGAGTTGATGCGCATGTTTGTGGACCCGCAAGAGGGCGAGATACGGTGGATGGATGCGATTCTGGCTTGGAAAGAGGGTGACGAGGGGCTGCTTGGGTGGTGGCAGCGAGCAGGGCGGTGGGGATCAGGCGTGGAGCATCTCCCGCCTGGGGTGGGCGATATCAAGCCGTGGGTAAGCCCCCTCGCGGAGAATGCAACCATCGAGGCGATGATGGTGCGACCGTCACGGGGTAAGACCAAGGTGATAGACACTTTTGGGAGGGACTATATAATCAAGCAAGCGACGTATCTATTACGACCCGAGGTGCGTGGCACATTACTGCTGTGGGACTTATCCTGACATGGATCGGTTCCATAGACGGTCGAATCGATTTATATCCTATGGCGCACGACGGGAGACGTGAAATGGCGCCATCGCGGTTGGCATATCTTCCAAGCCATCGAACGCTACACGAAAACTGAGTCGGGGTACGCCAGCGTTAACCGTGTCAACACGGCACACCCAACCCCGATGGACTCGATGCCGAGGTGAGTCATATACGCGTGCATGCCCTCCCTTCTTGACCTGCTTCCTCGATCTAGTTACTTTTTGGCAGAGACCCTCAAGTACCTCTACCTCTTGTTTTTGGACAAAGATCCTCTCCCGCTCGACAGGTGGGTGTTCAACACTGAAGCCCATGCACTACCCGTGTTCGAATGGACGCAAGAGGAGCGAGTGGCGTATGGCATTGTGTAGGCGGTGGACACAGACTGGACGACGGTTGGCGTGGATTGGCGACTGTCATCCTACGGATCTCCGTAGACGTATATTGTATCTTAATGAAAGTTTCTACACTCGTTCGCTCTATCTGGCCAGCCGCCGTGTTCAGAGTTGACGTCGATTGCCAATGCTCAAATCCAAGGTACGCGCTCACGACCAATGTTAAAAGGCGACAATCACATTGACTTGGTGTTGAAGAAAATTTACTGAAAGATGTGTAAAAAAAGTTCGGATACCGGGAGTCGAACCCGGGGCTGCTGTGATCAGAACTTCCAAGTTCCTGAAAGACAGCCATGTTAGCCGTTACACCATATCCGACTTGTTTTACTTACTCTATCTTTTTACTCTGTGTAGATGTTCTTCCTAATTGAATACCGTGGGCGCATGTGCAACCAAATAGCGGCTTGGCAAGTGCTTACTCGCTTGCGGTAACACTAGATTCTCTTGTTTTTTTTGGAACCGTATCCGAAAACATCCAGCATACAAACTTTTATAAATAGTTAGCGTAGTGGTTGCGATATACTCCGAGTGTTCTGCGTTCGGTCATACTAACAATGCGACGTGTGCCCTAGATTTCCGCACTCATAACCTATACAATATCATATGCCTCCCGCTCCTCTTTCGTCCACTCAAATACGGGTAGTGGGTGCGCCTCGGTATTGTACACCCATTTATCGAGCGGGAGAGGATCCTCGTCCGAGAACAAGAGGTACAGGTATTTCAGTGTCTCTGCTAAAAAGTAACTGGAAACAAGAGCCGTTTGAAAAACTATATCAACACATATTCACGTTGACTCACCTGGGCATCTCATTCGTCCCGGTCGGATGTGCAGTGTCGACGTTTTTGACACTTGTGTACCCAGAGCGGGTTTTGGTGTAGCCTTCGATGGCTCGGAATATGTCCCAGCCACGATGGCGCCATTTTACGTCCCCGGTCGTTCGCCAAAGAATATAGAGCGATTCGACCGTCTAAGAAACCCACCGGGGTGAGTACGTATGCACCACCGAGACAGGGCACGCGCCTCGGGTCGCAAAAGATACCTTGCGTCTTCAATCACATAATCCTTCTTGTACTTATTCGAACCATGGTGTTTGCCTTGTGTCGGCCGCGTCGTCGGCGCCTCGTTGCTCTGGTTCTTACTTGGAGCGTTCGTCCATGGTTGCACCTCGCGAACGCCCGGAGGTAGGTATTCCGATTCCGGTCCTTTCCACCGACTGAATCGGTCCTCTTTACCCTCCTTCCAAGCGTGCACGGCGTCCATCCACCGCATTTCACCAACGTGCGGATCAACATGCATCTTTACAGCCTCGGGCCCCAACCCCGACGGCTGGTCCGCATATGTCAAGTAACATGTCTGTGCGATACCTTCTGCAGCCCATAAATGTAGGTCTGTCAAATTAAATTTAAAGAGGTCGGTATAAGCCTGACGATCCTCCGGGAACAGATCATCGACGAGGGTCACAACATCGATGCCAAGGGTTTCCAGGTTATCGAGGGGAAGGAGGTGCGCGCCGAGGGCAAGAAGGCCAGGGAAGAAACAGGACAGATGTTCAAAGGAATGGTAATAGTGAAACAAATCTTCCGATAGGACCGCGTGCGTCACATAGAGAAGATGTCGATTTGGTGTAAGGAAGAGTAGGTTATTGATGACATACGATGTGAACCGGATGTCTAATGTGAAATCGAAATGGTTAGTATCAGTCGTCCGTCATCAGGCACGTCGAGATACGAACACATTTCAAGATTATGCTTGTCTGTACGTGCGGTCAGTAGGAATTGTTTGAGGGTGTATTCATGCCCACTGTCCGCGAGAGCACCGACGGTGACTCTATGGATTCCTGGATGGATGTGTTACAAGTCTGTATGAGTCAGAACTTGGCGACTCACGACCCGATGGAGCACCTGAATTAAGATCCCAATAAGTGGGATACATTCCACCGGTCCGACTGAGGTTTGCATTATGAAAAAGACTGGTGATTAGCGTTGCCTGTAGTCCCGCATTGGTTTTAATATTGCATGGAAAACAAGAGCACAGACGTGATCGATATGTTCCTTCTTTCCCGTAATCTTGCCTAGGTAAGTATATTCCATCTGACAAGAGGCTATTTCCGCTAGCACGCCAGAACTGTATGGGGTGTATTTTTTTCTAAAGGAACAAGAGAGAACGTCAGAATCAAAATTCCAGCAAAAGACATCAATAGAACCAACGTGTAAGTATCAACTGCAAACCCAGGGAACCCACTCGTTGTGTTGAACGCAGGGGCTAATATGTTTCCCAGTTCGTCCGCCTTTTCTCGCAAAAGATCGTGACCGGAGATGGCATACGCAGCCAACAATCCACCAAGATAGCGAATGACCGTTTCGAAAAATGGGACACGTTTATTCTAGGAGGACCAGTACTGAGTGAATTACACGTGGAACGGCGTGCAGAAAGAGGACGAACGTTTGGCAGAGAAAAGTTGCTGTAGCTGATCATTGGCAATGCACGGGTGTACTCGTCGTCGAGACCCATGAGGAGCATTGTGTCGAGGGAATCCACAGCGGTGACACCCCATCCGTTGAAGCTAGGTAGACGCGAGGTCAATGGGAGTTTCGCCGTCCCTATGAAAGACGAGAGACTCACTTGTTGATGCTCCCATTGGATATCGGCAAAAGCTCGTCGTGCGGGAAGGCATGTTGTTCGTAGCCATGATAAGCGTACCGAAAGGCCTCCTTGACGTGTGCTGCCCGTCTGGTCCAAATTCCAGGTGGCCATGAAAGAAGGGTCATCGAGAACCGGTCTGGACTGAGATATGCATAGTAGAGGACCGCAAAGATGGCAAGAGTGAGGAGGATGTAGCGGATGTTGATTCGAGGGCGGCGACAAAGTGTTGCCATGTTCGGGCCGGTATGTCTCCGTTTGGGTACATTTGCTTCGCTTTCATGCAAGAGTGACGTGATTTTATGGTTGACGAACCGGCTGGCCTATCTCCAGAACTGACCAGAGACACACCCTGAAGAGCAAGCAGGGAAACCTGAAGACGCAGTGTAGAAATATAATCGAACTCGCTGAATTTATGGCTAAACCAATTCAAACACGTTCAAGGTGGTAGTCGTTTGTCTTGTGACTATTACATCACTGGTGCGGGCTTAGCGTTACAATGAGTCATATAAAAATATAACGGATTCTAACGGACAAATCTTCGCTTCAGAATGGATTATAATGGATTATATTACTCGCTATCCGTTCCAATAATTTTCCCATTCCTGTGATGTACCTGACCACACACCGAGCCACCAACTGAATGCATCTGGTCATGACCGAAGGGTTCAGCAGTAGAATTTCCAGGACAATGCAGATGCTGCAGATTCTTGTAGGAGCTTTTTGAATTGAAGGCCCTCCACTGTGATCGCGTACGCGATAGCTAAGATAAACACTCGACTGCCACACACGTACGGACCGGCAATCCACAGACTGCCACTCAGATGCTACCTAATAACAAGACCCCGAGTCCACGATCCACACGCCCGTAGGCTGGAAGCGGTACTTGGTTCGTTCGGCTGGAATGCGCTCGAAACCTATACCTGTGACGTCAGAAGCCTACCGTAACCTGAACTGACCACGTTGGGTTGCAAAACTTCTGCTTCGCTAAAGCTGCCGTGAATTATAAATTCGTCCATTGATTATTGCCCGCCCTTTATTCGCCTCCCTGCAAAGCTAGCGACACTGTGGAAGATAGAAACCCAAGAATGAACATTTTTTTACCTCTGACCAGTCATCTGTCGCTTTGGTTCAAGCCTCCCAAGATACCTGACGAGTCAAAATTGCGTTCTGTCAACTATACTCTACCACCCTCGTACAACCCACTCAACGATGAAGCTATCCGAGAGCTCTTTGTTGATGCTCGCCTTCATCGCAGTGAAAAGCACCACGAGTTCGTCCAGGAATTTAAAGAGTCCGTCAACAAGAGTCAGGTAGATCTCTTCAACGATGCTGTCAATCATGCCAAACATTGTTACAGCAAGGTACTACAAAGTGGATGCGTCGATAAATCTCACCACTAATTCCTCTCTTTTTCTAGTGGACGGATAGTGACTTGATCGTGAATAACTTTGAAGATTTTCTGTATTTGCTCGACCGGATCGTGTCGAAGGCACCCGGGCGCTATGCACCCGCCACCAGTGGCTTGCCAGTCGTTGTGCCAATTTACCTCGTGCTTGCTATAATCGTCAACACTCCCGCGGCTTACGCCTTGTTTACCCAGCCGAGCTTCAATAAAGCACTGGGGACATTGTTAGATCGTTGGGGAGTGTGGCTCACGGGACCTGAATCCAGCAAGTCCCTTGCAAAGGAGTGGTTCAGTCCCGAAGGTCTGCAGATGTTGGCTTATGGCCTTGGTGGATTGTCCTTTGACGAAACATTCGAACACACCGCGCCTCTGCCCACGCGTTACGACTCGTGGGATGCCTTCTTTACAAGGAGGTTCAAGAGTCCTATGAAGAAATTGCGTCCCATCTCCCACCCGCCTAAAAATTCCAACATCTCCTACCTCTACAATGCATGCGAGTCGGCTGTTTTCCGCATCGCCGAGGACGTTCAGTGCTATGACACATTCTGGCTCAAGGGCCAGAATTACTCTCTACGATATCCTCGGTGGAAAAAAGGGGGCCTTGGCAGACAAATATGCACCCCTGCTCGAAGGCAGTTCGGCTTACCAAGCACACCTTCGCGCAATATACTATCATCGCTGGCACTGCCCGATCGAAGGCGAGGTGATCCATGAAAAAATTGAAGGGACCTACTACGCTGTTCTTCTCGACGATGGCGCCGCTCCTAACGATCCCACTCTACCCCTGGGTGATCCTCGCGGTGCCGTAGACCGTTGCCTACCATGGCTCAGCGCGGTCGCCACTCGTACCGTGTTCATCATCACACCAACTGATCCCGACTCCCCCATCGAGTTGGCCGCATTCGTTGCGATCGGAATGGCAGAGGTGTCTACTTGTGACACAACCTATGACAAGGGGAACGAGGGCAAACCTGTCTACGTCAAAGCTGGAGACGAACTCGGCACGTTTCGTTTTGGCGGATCGTCTTACACACTCTTCGTGAAGACAAAGCCGAACTATAAGCTCGTCTTCAGAGATAATTCGAACAACCCGGTCCAGCCAGATCAGTTCCGTTGGGTCAACTCTGTTATCGGGCAGTTCTGGGAGAAAGGCGTCGAAGATGGAGCGTGATGTCGTTGAAAGCACCTATTGCATCGTGGCAAGAAATAGATTTTGACTAGTACTGTTTAAAACGTGCTCCAGTAGATGATAGTGCTTGTCTGATTTTCTAAATTCTCTCTGGGCACTCAATTTACCAACCTCGCCTACAGTTCACGAGAAGGCTTCATCTCTTTGCCAGCCTCAAAAATGAGAGACCTTTGTTTAGATACTGAGTGACCCCGGGTACTCCATGGTTGCGCTTATTCTTCGCCTGCACCACCACCCATCTGGATTTTTGAATGACAGAGAATAGTCATTTAATAAAGCATATGGGCATCGGTTCTCACCAGCCAGCTCAGATCTATAAATGCCATCGAATGGCAACTTCATCGATAAGTATCACACTTCACTCTCACTTCGAGTCCAAGCTAATTGATGGCTGACAAATCGTTTGAAGAAGGTAAAGCCTGCAACACACAACCTACCATTCAATTGTATATTGCTTACTGACGAATTACGCAGTCGTCGCGAAATGGATTGACGCACACGCATGGCCAGATCATCAACTGCAGACCATTCTGGTTCTCAGCGCAGCCAACCCTGCTGGGACCATGTTTCATTTTCTATCTGGAAGCGGTGACTTCCGGGTGTGTGCTACCCTCATCTGCTATGAGTTAAAATCATGCTCGGGGTGACGGATCGGAGCCACATACAACCACGACACCAATTCGCTCACCGAGGTCCGGATACAACTCGTGATTCCCGCAACCCCAAACGCAGTCACTGTGGCTCTAGTGGATCACTACCAGCTTCCGACCGCGGATGGAAAACCTATCACGTTCAACATCGGCAATGGCTAGCTTAGTGGGACGTTTCCGTTCAAATGTGCAGACCAAAACAAACAACAGGACATTTTTTAACCTATGACGTGCACTTGCCCTACTCCCGGGGGCTGTCAAAGTCAACTGATCTTGCGCCGACGTGGGTATATCAATTACTTATCGTATACAATCCTGAAGAGTTCATTCAGCCAGGCATCTGGGCGTACAATGACAAAGTTGGAGGTGTATCCTCTATTAGCCGGCACAAATGACGTGACTATATATTCCTGAAAGGCTCTTGTGTCTCCCAAGCTGCCCTTGAGGGGAGTGTTGGAAGATCAACAGACTCGTGAGTGCAGTGCCGCCATCGTTTTACAATGTAAAGGATCTCGACTGGACTCTAGTGCTCATCAAGTTCTTGAAGACCTTTGTCGTGGGTTCGAACAGCACCTACATTGGTGCTTATTACTCCGACTTGTGGCAGGGCGACATCACCTTCGGTGTCTTTGAGGCAAGTCGCAGTTCCAGCTACGCTGGCAGACGCGTTTTACAAACATTTGCAGCTCATTGGCTACATAGATTCCAAACTACTCGCCGCGCTGGGCGCGCTGTACCTGCGGGTGCCCATCGTCGGCCGCATCCGCGTTGCCGACATCTCTGGTTCCCTCCTGGGTGCTGGCGTCTCCGTTGACGTCACATCTGCGGTTGCAACCAGCAGGATGACGTTCACTGCCCAGAAAAACAACGACGGAAAGCATGACCTGTACGTTGACGCCGACTTCAAGTCCAAGCTCACCATTGGCACCGCACAAAAGCTTCTCCTCCTCACTCTTCCGTAAGTTCCTTCCAGGAAGTACTCGTTACACAAGCCATGTGATCGCAACAGGTTCTGATCCTTTGCAACCTCAAGCTGTCAGGCAGTTCTGTAAAGGGGTTTCATGTAAATGTATCATACGTGTATAAAATGTGCGATATATCGTACCGGAAGGTTATGCTTGTTCGACACCTTCCACGATCATGCACTCCAGCGGGTCGCGCTTTCGAGATGTAGTGATATACCTGACGCGCCGCAACGAGCACACAATTATTTCCTGCCCATGTCCACGGCCTGAGGTCGCCTCGAATGGATCCTCCCAAATTCTGGAACCAGAGATCTGTTATTTGCATCCCACAAGCTACAAGTCGGGCGCGTAAGCGTGTAGTTGCAAAGAATGTGAATCCTTGCCAGAGATTCGCCTCCAGTGCTCAGTAACCGGGGAAGTCCCCATCAAATCTATGGCTCCACAGGAGATCGTCGGGACGTATTCAGACTATGATCAATCGTGTGATCAGCCCTCGGTCTACTCGTGGGAATCTTTTTGGATTGAAACTATTCTTCATGGCTCCTGCCAAGGACAGTAGGCGACAATCTCATCGATTTTCCGCACCACTTTATCCTGGCGATGGAACAACACGTCTACGATCAAGGAGGCCATAATTCCTCTGGATAATAATTACGCTCAGTTTGATCGAGTCTCGGAGGAACGAGCCTCACATAGCATAGTAAATGGACAGGATAATTCGCCAGAGATGACAACAATGTTAGTTAGTACCTATCGCTGAACAGAAATGAGCGACAAGGATGCGCGAACGACACACTGAACTCTGTCTTTGGTTGACAAGAGACGACGGTGAGCGCGAACGACTCTGTTGATCTTCGTCATGAGAACGCATAAGCGCCACGAATTCGCGCGTTATATTATAATGAAGGGAGCCAGAATATTAGAAATTGCTGCAGAAATACATTCCTCCATCTGATACACGCGTACAAGAACAAGATACAGATACGAAGAAAAGAAAAGAAAAATCCTACTGGTACGTTACATTCACCTCACAGAGAAAACGTCTTGGTACGGTGGCCAAAACAGACTAAAGTACAATGTCCAAAACTCAATGTTAAGAAAATGCCAATGCGGACCACGTAGCAGCAGCACCGATCGCCATTGCAGCAACAGTGCTCGCGACCTTGTACATGGCCGTCCGGGCGCGTTTCGTGGGACGAGTAGGCTCCGTCATTGGGTCGGGAACATCCACTTTGAGGACGGGCACGGAGATAGGTTCCTGTGGAACGGGAGGTGGGCTGCAAGAAACAGCTTCCACAGCGACTTCTAGAGGTGCGATGACTTCTCGTGCCTCTTCTTCCGGTTCCTCATCCTCGCGCTTCCGCTTCAAAGACCTCACGGACTAGATTGCACGTGGTCAGATTACAAAGTAAACGCCAGGGCAAATACCCACCTCGGCTGAAACAACCGCCGCCTCTTTCATCGCATCCAACGCCTCCCCGCGCGCACTCTGGAACGCTTCCATCTCGGTTTCTATCCGTCTTTCTACATCTTCACGCAACGACTTCATCTCTAAAGGCGCATGTCAATCGCCGACGGCACTAGAGAATAAAACATACCCGAGACGAGATTGTTCAAGGCACTCGCACATGCCCTGATGTCATCCACATGAGTTTCGGCAGGCCTAGGCTCCGGCGCATCCAACCTTTCGCGCAGTGTCGTCATCTGATTCTGCAGTAGCGTCATCTGACCCTGGAGCGTGGGAATCGAGGCATTGTTGCGTTCCACACCAGCGACACGGCAGAGCAGATGCTCCGAATCTGGCTCGAGTACTTCGACCCGACCGAGAATGTCCGCCACCTCTTCGTCTGTCGCTGTCTGGCGCGATCTCAAATTGTCGACGGTTTCTTGCAGGGCAAGGATACGTTCCTGGATCAAAGTCTCAGCAACGAATAGACACCATGGCGAATGACACACCTCGACATTCCTGAGAGGGCCCTTTACCTCAGTGTTGACATATTCTGACACTATTTTGTGGACGGGCTGGAATGGAGGCATGCGATGGGGATGCGGCGGGAATGGGGGCGGAGGTGGCGGGACTGACGGTAGACCAAAATCAGACGCGATCGAAGTGCTAAACGGCCCTCCCATCGGGAAGAACGGCGGAGGTGGAGGAAGGCGATGCATCAGCTCAATAAGCGCATCGTTGGAGAGGGCTGCACTCCGGGAAGCGGGTAGCTGAGGTGGTGCTGGTTCGGGTGGCGGAAGAACCTCCAGCCGTTCCGTTTCGACATCATGCTGGGGGGACTCTGGTCTGGAGGCAGGCCATGCGCCAATGACGGCAGGATCACGTGGCTGCGTTTCGAGGTGCGATGGTGTCAGCTCCACCGGCGATTGGGAGGGTGACTGGGGAAAAGAATCGATGACGACCATGACGGGGGATGGCGGCCTAGCAACAGTAAGTGAGAGTGGAGTAAGGGCATCCTCCGAAGGCTCGTCGTCGTCCAAGACGACGGGTGAATGCGGTGCGGGACGGTGGTAAACGTCCTGAATGAAGCTGCGAAAGGCTGGGATTTTAATGGCCACCGTGCCCTGGTTGTCCCGAAAGACGGGAGGAATGCATACATGCTCATCTTCCATATCTGATTCCTGATCTGATGGGGATAACGCCACATCCGAGGGTACGGAGACAGAGGAAGAGGAATCGGACTCGATGCAAGAGGCAGAGGGCAGGCCATAGCGACCGGAGCTGAGCCTACGCGGCCTGGACAGGGCTGGACTCGGGGGATCAAAAGGAGTCAGTGCACGAGCCACGGGTGGCTCAGGAGACGGGTGGCTAGTCAGCAACTCCACGCGGACTGTGACAGGAGAGACGTGATATGAGCCAGCGCCGACCACCTTGCCAAAGGTGAGGCGATCGCCGTCAGCGAGTAGCGTTTGGACCTCGGGCTGGAGCATTCTCTGGGATGTTTCGCCACGGCGGAGGAGATGGGTGCCATGTCGAGAGCGCCGGTCGACGATGTAGACCTGATGGGGTTTAGCGCTGGGACAAGTATGGTCTGTAGAAGGCGTACTTGACCGCCGTCTGAGAATACGAGCTTGGCGTGCTTTGCGCTGACGACCTGGCAGGCGAATACAGCATTGTGGTCGTCGTTCTCCCGCCGCATCGGTTTAGCATCGGATCCTGATTTCCTGCCAATATGTACATATCCCGAGCTAGCGCGGTAAAAGGTCAACTTGTGTGCTGGTCGTTCGCCCCATCTATCGACGTGGAGTGTGATTCCTGGATACGATGGGTGAGCAGCGAGGTCGAGGTGCAGAGCGAGGACATGCCCGTGACTGGTTCACAGGGGTCAACGAGGGGCTCAGCAAGGGCGAGCCTCGTTCCGATGTACTGGACGTCGTCGTCCATGGTGAGCAACTGGGGCAGATGACCGACTTCAATCTGGCTGGTGGGCGGCGATGATGGAGGTAGAAACGGGAAAAAGGTCACTTGAATGCTGTGACTAAATGGCAATGCGGCGTGTCTCCGGTCACTCATCCATTCAAGGCAACCGATCCGGCCTTATCTACATACACTAATCCTCACGAATTATAATCCGCAAACCATGGATGAACGAGCGCACGTTTCGCTGCGGGGACTCGGTATAAGACTATCAGAGACAGGATCACGACCCACCTGAAATCCGTTTCGATGTGTCATAGGTCAACGTTCGCTGAGACATGCGTAAGCGTGGCTGATAATATCACGTCAAAGAGCCACTCACAGACAGCAAGTCAATCCCCATGTCGTCCAGGTTGGGCACAACGTTGCGCAGGTCCTGTCGGGTCCACTGCGGAAACGTCTCCTTGTAATCAGGCAGCTGACTGACCCCAGGCCAGATTTGCTCGCTGGGCGTCCCCATAATTCTGCGCCACCGCTCAGCCAACAAAGGCGGCCACATTCACCACATACCTGAAAATCTTGAAGATTTGGTCAATCTCCGAGTCGCCCGGGAAGAGTGGATTGCCTCGCATGACCATCTCTGCAAATATGCATCCCACCGACCACATGTCGATCGCAGTCGAATAATGCCTAGAGCCGAGTAGGACTTCAGGGGCCCTATACCACAGCGTGACGACCTAGGCAGTCGCCGTGAATGAAAAGAAGAAGACAAACATGCGACCCTTGCCTCGTGGGTATAGGTCCTCATGGGTATACCAAATGCCCTCGCCAAGCCAAAATCTGCAAGCTTGAGGTTGTTGCGCTTGTCTATCAGCAGATTTTGGGGCTTGAGGTCGCGATGGAGAATTCTATGGGAATGGCAGTAGAGCAGTCCAGAGCTCAGTTGGTGAGTGAATTTCTGGGGATTAAAGTGAGCATGCTGCAGATGACACATCACGTGACCCGGCGCGTAACTAGCCCCGTGTCGTCACGATGCATGGCGTTGATCAGCGGGGGGTATTATGGGCGCAGCCAAGCGGTGTTCACAATCAACATCCAGGGATACAACAGGGACAACCACGGCCCTGTTTTTTTTTTTTTGCGCGCGCCCACAGTATCCTCCAGACTCACCTTGCAAATATCGATCGAAATCGGCGTACCGCTCGTGTTTGCATGCTCCATATAGCGCTTCAAGTCCACATCTAGGAACTCAAACACGAGATAGAGCTTTTGATCCGCATGCACAATGTCCAACAGTCTAGCCCACCACGCTGAGCACACGCACTTGGCAAGCTGGAAGAGGGTCTACCTGACGATGTTGTCGTCCTTGAGTTCCTTTAGCAGACTGATCTCACGAATGGCGGTACTTGGGACGCCCTCGTCCTCTGCTTCGAGCCGTATTTTCTTGAGTGCCACGATCTGGTTGGTGGTCATATCCCTCGCCTTGTAGACGACGCCATACGTTCCTGGTGGGAGATGATATGAGTGAATTAGCACGGAACGAGGACCAAGACCGCACCTTCGCCTGCAGGGTGTCCGCGCCACACACGAGGGTCATTCACGATTAGGCGCGAGTTGCGGAACTGCCGCACGCACCGACTTTTTCGATCTTGGCGTAGCTGTGGTCGTCGTCAGCGACGTCGAGGACCAACACAAGCCTCGTACCGATCCATTTGAGCCCAGCAGAAGGAAAGAAGGAGGGTAATGAGAGTGATTGGATTGTGGTTAAATACTGACAAGTAAGCCGAACTAGTCCAAGATCATCACATCGCCACATGAACCAAGTCTACCCGTTTTATACGCTAAATTAACTACGTCGTCAAGGCATAGCAATTCATGGCCGCGGCCAGTTTATCTGCTCGTCCTGCCGTCGCATTTGCATGACATCGATGTATTGCCCAGGCCACGGTTCTTCGCCTATCAACACATCAGTTTAGCCCTCATCTCACCAACTCGACTCACTCTTGTCGATAATGTCCACCTCATCATCCTCGTCCTCGCCTTCCTCCTCGGATTCCCACTGGTCGTTCAGCGCAGGATTCTTGGCGCGATCCACGGCAAGGTCACTCATGAACCGGCCCAACGATGCCTCCTTGACATCCTGCAGCGATTTCTCGCGGGCGGCGCGCGCGCGCGCAAGTTCAGGAAGATATTCCCTAGACGGCGCTCGCTAAAAAGAACGAATAAACGAAAAATAAACACCCACTTTTCGTACGTATCCCTCGACTCTTCCACCGCATCAAAGAAGGCCTGCATTCCGTCACCCGTCATGCTCGATACACCCACAGCCTAACGACATCGCCTTCGGTTCTCATAACCCATCAAAAAATCACACACCTTGAGGTGCTTGTAGAATTCGTCCAGAACCAGACTCATGCTGTTCATCAGACTGTTCATGTACGTCGGCTCGCCGTCTGCATCCCGCGACCCAGAATGCGACGCCAACGCCGCCTGAAATGCCTCGAAATCCTGCATCCACTCGAGTGCAAACGTGTGCGATGCCACATCCGTCTTGTTGAACACAAGAACAAACGGCAACCGCGTCTTGTACAGGATACTAGGGGAAGACAAGGCGCCACATAAGAAAACGGGCCGAGAACCCGTGCGACACACCTGGATGCGTACAACATGTTGGACATAAACGTCGCAGGGGCGGTCGTCCGCGGGGTGTCGATGATGTACGCCACGACGGCCGGAAATGAGGATGCGACGGCATCGGTAATAATAGCACCCGATGCAGACCAAGTGAAGATCTCAATCTGCCCTGGCGTGTCGAGTATGATATGACTATTAGCTACACATGAGGTGTCGTCGACGATGAAAACCGAGGGACGTACTCGACACTCTCGGCTCGCTTTTCGACCAAATCTAACACTTGGTCAAACTTGGTCGTGAACAGGTTTAGCGCAGTCAAGATCCCGCCGTTGGGGCCCAAATTATACCTTGCGTCACATGAAAAGAGGATCCCCTAATGGAGACAGCAAAACACACTGCTTCATGACCTCCTTGTAATTCACCGTATCGCGAATGTCGATGTTGGGCTCGAACGGGATGTGGGCTACTGCGGGATCGAGATTGAGGATGTAGGGCGGCCGTGAGGGGTTCACCGTGTGCAGATAGGAATTGAGGCGCTGTACAAAGGTCGACTTGCCTGCGCCAGCCATTCCGATCGTGATGATGACACTCGGTTTTCTCGCCAGGGAGCTGGAAGCACCACCACTTGAGCTCGCAGAGGCGCTCATCGTACAAGTAATGACTCGCTCGTCGTGGTGGTCGGGAACAAGGACAGCCAGTTAATTTATTACTATAAACGGTAGTAGATAGTGAGATACAACGAAAACACATAGAAAAGCTATCGTGAGACAGATGCAGAAAGAGGGTTTGACTGAGTGGCGCCATACTTAGCGCGAATGTCCTTGGTCAGTGAGCGTAACATGGCGGATGTGACAATCGTCTGGCGGATGGGTTCGGATGGAACAGAGGTCGTAGTGCTAGGAGAGGGCGAGGGTGGGCTGAGCGAGGCAGACTCTTCGTCCGCGGGGAGACCATCAGATACCGATACCCGTTGCTTCTTCGATGGCGGAGTAGATGCTCTGCGAAGCCAAGACATCAGCTCGACTCC
>JBBPUC010000249.1:0-30512 GCA_038094375.1 Tubosaeta aff. heterosetosa | reverse complement strand
AGATAAATGAACCAAAAGTTGAACAAGTCGAAAACCTTGATGATACCGAGCGGGGTCAGAAAGGATTCGGCTCAACTGGAGGAATAAGGACGTGTGAGGCTGCTGTGCGCCCGCGTCAGTCCGTTGATGATGCAGAGCTCTCCGGACAGAAGGAAACTCCTAAAAGAGTCAAAAATTCTAGACGAATATGGACGAACACTGTCGATCCTTGGACAATCCCTTGGATCAGACAAACGATTGAGAAAGATGATGTCGAACGAAGTATACATCACGTCAGATCGTTTGTCCATGAGTCAAGAATTAATGAGGTAGATAAAGAGTTCATCAATGAGATCAAACAATTAAGTCCGATCGAAACACATTTCGTATTACGAGACATGCAACGAAAACCCCGTTTCGTAAAACGAAAACGATCTCAAGACTCACTAGAAACCTCAATACAAATAAAGACTCCTGATGGAGAGACCTTAAAAGCAATCGCTTTAGTTGATTCTGGATGCAGCAGTTCTTCTATTGATGAACAATTCGTAGCAGAGAACAAAATAAAAACCTATGATTTACCTATGCCAATACCTGTATACAATGCAGACGGAACAAAAAACATACATGGGGAAATCAGAAAATTCGTAATGCTCGAATTGGTTATTGAGAACCACTCTGAACGATTAGCTCTAGCGGTAACCCGCCTGTCAACTCATCCGATCTTTCTCGGTTACGATTGGCTGAAAATTCACAATCCCGTCATCAATTGGGTAGAAAAGACAATGAAACTCACGTGTGAACACGAAGTAGTACCAGAATTGATACCCGATAGCAGCGATGATGAAGATGGAGGTGAATCCAACGACGACGAACACGAACGCTTGTTCTATGTTGACATGGAAACCTATATGCGAACCACGTCAACAGAGTTAGCAATAGAAGCGAACAAAGCGAAACAAAAACAAACGTTTGAGGATGTTGTACCCAGCCATTATCACGAGTATAAAGATGTGTTTGACAAGGAAAATTTTGACGAAATGCCGCCGCGTCGACCGTGGGATCATGCCGTAGAGTTATTACCCGGCAATCACGTGATCGACTGCAAAACATATAATCTCACCCTCGATGAACAAAAAGAACTTGACGAGTTCTTAGAGGAAAACCTTAAGTCCGGAAGAATACGTCCCTCAAAGTCTCCATTCGCCTCTGCGTTCTTCTTCGTCAAAAAGAAGGATGGACGACTTCGGCCCGTACAAGATTATCGGAAATTAAATGCCATTACCGTACGCAATCGGTATCCGTTACCGCTTATTTCCGAATTAATCGATAAATTAAAAACGGCCAAGTACTTTACCAAACTGGACATACGATGGGGATACAACAACATCCGGATGAAAGAGGGTGATGAGTGGAAAGCCGCATTTCGTACCAACAGAGGACTGTTCGAACCATTAGTCATGTTCTTCGGATTAACAAATTCCCCTGCCACTTTTCAAACGATGATGAATCATATCTTTCGAGATCTCATCGGTCGGGGAAAAGTAGTCGTCTACATGGATGACATCATGATCTATACCGAAACCTTAGAAGAACACCGCATAATCGTAAACGAGGTACTACAGCTACTTAGAGACAACAAATTGTACCTTAAACATACGAAATGCGAATTCGAACAAACCTCCACCGAATATCTCGGCCTCGTTGTGGGAGACAATTCAGTCCAGATGGATCCTACTAAAACATCTGCCATAACGGCCTGGCCAGTTCCAACGAATCGAAAGGAACTCCGAGGTTTCCTTGGTTTCTTGAACTTTTATCGAAGATTTGTCGCCAACTTCGCTCAAATTGCACGACCCCTGAACGCCCTTACCTCAGAAAAGAAAGATTGGGAGTGGACCGAGGCTTGTCAAAAGGCCTTCGAACAACTCAAACAGACCATTACGTCTGCTCCTGCTCTTGCAATGCCGATCGACAATGCACCATTCCGTATCGAGACCGATGGATCTGGCATTGGTTTAGGGGCTGTTCTCACCCAAAAACAAGATGATCGCTGGCATCCTATCGCATTCATCTCAAGATCTCTTGCTGATGCTGAACGAAATTACCACGCAGCCGACCTTGAGATGGCAGCAATCATCTTTGCCTTAAAAGAATGGCGACATTATCTTCTCGATTCCGCGAAACCCTTCACGATCTTAACAGATCATCAAAATCTCACATATTATCGGAAACCCCAAGATCTCTCTCGTCGACAAGCCCGATGGCACCAAATTTTACAAGAATACCATTTCACAATGGAACATCGAACGGGCAAAACTAATCCAGCCGACCCACTGTCCCGGAGGCCAGATTATGAGAGGGGGGTAGACACCGACAATAAACAAATCACAGTATTGCCAACTGAGATATTTGATGCGGAACGGGCTGCTGTGCGCTCAGTCAACGCAGAAAGTATCGAAGAATCGGTAACTAAATTGCAATACAAACGGGAGTCATTCGTGAAGAAAGGAGTAGAGGAAAAGAAGGAGAATTGGAAAGAAGAGAAAGGAATCGTATTTTGGAAAGATTTATTATATATTCCGAAAGATGAGAAACTACGAGAACGAATCCTTGTAGAAAATCACGATCATCCTGTAGCTGGTCATCCAGGAGAACGGAGAACTAGGGACTTAATCAAATCCAAGTACTATTGGCCAACCCTACGAAAAGACGTAAAAAAATACGTAGACGGTTGTGACAAGTGCCAAAAGACTAAAGTCAATACTAAAGGCCTCCGATCTCCCTTACATCCGAATGAAGTACCACAAGCTCCGTGGGAAATCATCTCTGTAGACATAATTGGTCCATTACCCGAATCACAAGGAAAAAATGCCATCCTTACGGTAGTAGATCGATTTTCAAAAATGATCCGACTATTTCCTGTGTCTACGGACATAACCGCAAAAGGAGTAGCCACAATATTCAGAGATCACATTTTCAAATTACACGGAGTTCCCCTAAAAGTTATATCGGATAGAGGACCACAATTTGTATCGGGCTTCATGGAAGCATTGTACATACTCTTACAAATAAAAGGAAATCCGTCTACAGCCTATCACCCACAAACCGACGGACAAACCGAGAGATACAACGCAACCATCGAACAATATTTGCGACTATACACAAACCATCCTCAGAACGATTGGGTAGAATGGCTTGCTCTAGCTGAATTCGCACACAACCAAAATACTACAGCTGGAACAGGGTATTCGCCATTCATGCTTAACTACGGGCAACAACCCAATATTCGAGGAGAACATCGCAAACAAGTCCGAAACGAAGCCGCTAAGGAGTTCGTTGAAATGATGCAAGGAACGTTCAAACTTGCAAAGGAATCTCTTGAACATGCCGCTTCTGATATGAAGAAGTATTATGATCGAGGAACGCGAGACGTGAAGGAGTACAAGTCTGGAGATCTAGTGTTGTTAGATGCCACCAATATTCGATCAGATCGGCCATCACGGAAATTAGACGATCGACGATATGGTCCTTTTAAAGTCCTTGCCAAAGTAGGACCAGCGGCATACAAACTGAAACTAGATTCCAAATGGAGGGGAATTCACCCAGTGTTCAATGAATGCTTATTACATCCTTATCACAAAGCCGAATTTCCCTCTCAACAAAAGGAACCTCCTCCACCTCCCGATCTCATACATGGTGTAGAAGAACAGGAAATTGAATCCATTGTTGATTCTCGCGAACGACGAAACAAGACGGAATATCTTGTTAGTTGGAAAGGTTTCCCTCGCGAAGAAAACGAATGGATCTCATCGGACAAACTTTCACACGCACAAGACGCAATCAAGGACTTTCATCGTAAACATCCTACCGCCCATCGTCCTTCACGTACCATTAAACTTCGACAATCGTCATCCATTGATCCTCCTTGCGTCTGTCCTATTTGTCTCAAAACTCCTATTCCTATTCCATCAGCAATGTTCACAGATTCTGAGTTTCTCAAATTTCGCCAAAGATTTCAAAGGTTTGATAATTCTATGTTTGATTTTCCTCCTGAGGACAGTCGATCTTAAGAGGGGGGTAATGTAAGAACATTCTAGTATACTCTTTCACATTCTTCACATATGACATCATCATTCCATAACCTCATGTTTACCATATGTTCTACAGTATATAAGTAGTCGATTCCTGTACCATAGTTCCTCACGTTTGGAATACTCATTATTTCCTTGGATTCACTTCTCACTTTGAGTCGTGCCCGAGTGACTATTTGAGCCGTTCCCAACAGCATGTCTAGAATCATTCCCAGGCTCCGAAGTCAGGCCCTCTCGCTGCTCGCATTCTCCTTGTGGTGACCGACTTCAGCCTGCCTTCCCATACACCCCACCGAATCTAGCATACAGATTTGAGTGTCTCTCGTACATCAATAGTCATTCATTCCATTCCGTTTCTCATCTCCTGAGAGAGTGATCGCCTAGAGGGAGCTCAGAGTTGCGAAAAAGGAAATTATTACATAATACATAAAGCGAATCCAGACACGTTCACTGATCAGCGCTTCAGTGCCCAAGATTGGCAAAACACTTGTGATCTGCACTATTCGTAGTAATATTGGGAGGAAGCTGTAGGGACTAGGAATGCGCACGGCCCACTACTAACTAGTCGCGATTTTGCTACTCTCGCCGGATACTACCCGTCAGATTTTGCTACAGTTCAGAATGAAGATGGGATGAGTGTAATACAGGACGTTATAGGAGAATGTAAGAATGATAGGGCCACAAGATGGACGAACCCAACAAAGTTGCGTAGAGTGAAAGCTGAGAGAGGATTACAACCTGCCTGGAGAGTATATAGTGAAACAAGTGGGATCAGGCCAGCTGGGCAACATCAAAGAACCACCGGAGTCTTGCAACGACCGGCTCCGGAGGTGCAGGTATGCTTCCCCAGGAGTTATGGGCATATTGAGTAGAAACATTGGGCGCGGGGAGTCTCGGTAGCCTATCTTTAACGGACACTTTGTCCAAGCTCAACTGTGAGCTGGAAGAGAGAGATTCCAAGCCCGGTTGTGCCTCAAATGAGAGAAAAGTCCCCGCAGAGCCTCTTCTTGTCCGTGCTTGAATGGGCACAGAAAGATGCTTACATCTCACCTGTTGGCTGACGTTGTGAACGGGGAGTGTTGGTTTCCCTGCATATGTAAACCTCCATTTTGTTTTTGAGGTAGGGCTAATGTTACAATATTGATTACGCGTTAGCAAGTAGGTTTCATATCACCAATAGACCTGCTTACCTGGGCAGAGATGGAAAAGGTGGCTTTGAATACCCAAGACGACAAAAGATAGACCAAAAGATCTGGGTGTAAAAATCTCTCAATTCTCGGGCCCATCCAAAAAACGCGAAGACAACAAATGCACAAAGAATGTAGGTCCACCGCAGGGATTCCAGTCCAAGAGCAGTATAGGGTATGGTTTGCCAGATAGTTGTATACTGGAGAATTTGAGAGAAGTCTGAGTGTAACACTGCCCACGACACGTAATGTGGTTGTCCCATGACCGCATTTGTGACGATGACATAAATGCTCATCGGAATGGTAAAGATAATCTCCGTAGTACACAACGCCATGAGGCGCCAATAGTGGCCAGAACCAAAGGAGAAGCCTGCATGATGCATTTTTTTCAGCTGTTGTTTTTGCCGAAAAGCCCTGCGAAAGGTGAGGGCTGAAGGTTTACTTATCAAACCATGGATGTCAGAAGTATGTGTGTAACTGCTAACCTGCATAGACGAGACTAATGAAACCAATGGCGAGAGGCCACATATAGATCAGGAGATACGCAAGTGGTGTATTTCCGATGACGGGATAGCACCCAACCTGCTCAAAGATGGCAAAGCGATAGCTTTGAACAATATATTCTATTATCCAGGTGAGTGGCGCTCCTACAGCTTTGCTAGAAGAAATCTGCTCACGCAGTGCCATCACAACACATGGGAATCCAATTCCGATTGATACGTCGACTATGTTTTCGCGTCTCCTCTACTAGAAGGTCAGGTATCATTCCTCATGTGTTGCAGGGGACTTGATTCACCTGTGCCTTATCGACAGAGAACGTCTTGGTCATATAATAAAGACGATGGACAATGCAGAACGATGATGAAGGAATGCCAATACTAGCCCCGATAAGATAATGAGTGGCTAAGTCAAGTCGTGAGTATCACCTCGACAGGAAGACAACCTGTAATTACTTATGTCGCACCACACAGGTGCTGAGTTTATCATATTATCGTTCCATACGATGGAGTTGACGAATAGAATGAAACAGCCAAGGCTTGTCCAAACCATGTACATGCTAGATCCCACGTTCCATGCTGCGTCGGATGGAATCAAGTGATGATCTGAAGCTGAAAGAAAAAGCTTACACTGTATATGCCAAGGTAGTGGAATACCTGCTAGAAGAAAACCGATAAAAGCGAAAACGGAAAAGAGTGAGTTGGGGGGAAGTGCTGGCATGAGATTTGGTGTACAGCGCACTGCGCGGGGAAAAGGAACGCACAAAAGAATATCCTGGAAAGAACAACGTCTCTAGTTATTTATGCGTGCCAGCAGAAGGTTTCTGCCCCGGCCGTCTGTAGCAAAATACAAGGTTACTTGACGCACTGGTCGTATCTTACCTCACCCCTTGTGACAGATATGGAAGTTCCTGGCATTCGGGTTCGTGTCAGTCACCACCTCGGTGATAATTTGTTCTTCGACAAAAATGATGAATTGGCCCTCCAGTGACAAAATCGAGAATGAGAATGACCACCGCAGGGGTCGAACCTGCAATCTCCTGATTCGTAGTCAGACGCGATGCCATTTCGCCAGGCGGCCGTGGCTGGGAACTTTCCTAAAGTTGATCAAGTGGGCAGAGACACCAAAACTGGACCGAACCCACATGAAACAAGTTTGGTGAGAAGCTCATTGACGAGACCAGACTCTTTTTGCTCCATCTCACCTTGCTGGCAGCGGCTGCTTGGTTTCAGTCTGATGCCCATTCAGGTTTCCCAATCTCTCACTTGTTGCTCTGTTATTCCTTCAGGCCTTCTCTTCCACTGCGTCGTCCCGTGAGGCAGGGAATAAGCTCTAATTACCGTTTCTTCTTTATCACGAGGATCTTCGTTGCACATTTGGATGCTGGCCGGTTCAATCACTCCGCGCCCGCGGCCTCCTGCAAGGTCTCGACGTGCCTCTTCCCAGGCCAAATCATCTCCACCACCTCCATATCGTCCAGCACTCCCTGACGATCCTCTCACATCGAGTGAGCATGTAAAACATTCCCCTGTCGAATCACTCCGGGGTGATTGGTCCCGCTTTCCCTTTTCTGCTCAGCCGGAACAGTGGAACGAACGATCGAGAGAGGAGCTTTCTGATCTTCTCCACAAGGCCGACGAAATTATTAAAGACCGGGAACTCGGTGGGTCATTAACCTGCGGAGCATGCGCTGTGAGCCCTCTGACCCCGCAACCTGTGCAGAGCTCAACATGACGAGTGCGGTCTGTAAGACCCTGTACGAGAACAACCTGGAGTTGAAGAGTAGACACCAAGCGTTGTTGGCGCGCCTACCTCCTTCTCCGGCTTCGTCATCACAAGCGAGGTCTTTGGCTCCCTCGCCAACGTCACCCGACTCTCAACTACCACAGTCCCCGCACTATTATAGCGCAGACGTCAACGCCAGCGTGCATATTGCACGTCCCCGGCCACATTATCGTCGGGTCTCGGTCTCGCCCGCAGACTTGGCTCTCTTGTCAGATCAGAACGCCGAACTTCTTGCCAAACTCGAGAAACTCGAGACCGAGTCCATTCAGGCTGACCAAGCAGGCCGGCGAAAGCTCCGCAATTTAGAGAAAGAGATTCAGGGACTTCGGGACGAGCTTGACAGGACACGTGCAAGAAGCGATGAGCTTGAGAAAAAAGCGAGGGTCTTCAGTGAAAACGCTGCCTTTAGAGGCGAGGAGGCGGAGAGAAGAAGGCGAGAAAGGGAGGAGAGATTACGGGCACTCCGAAACAAGGCTGGCAGCGACGATGAAGGAACCGAAATACGAGATTTTGCACCAGGTGGCGCACTCTCCAATTCAAATAACAAGTTTACTCCGAAGCGCAGGCACATCTCTGAAGCCGTTGCGCGGTCGCAGAGCCACTCAGACAACGATGAATGGCCGAGAAGGCTCAACTTGAAAACGGGGCTTTCGCGATCCGCCTCCCTATCACATCACTTCCGATTCCCGGCGTCAATGCAACCACCGGTAACTTTGACTCACGAGTACGCTCTCGTGTCTCAGCTTCTGCTCAAGATACAAGAACTCGAGGAGATCAATGCGCAGATTACTGAACAGCAAGCGCGGACGGCTGTTCAGTTACGGACAGTGCAGAAAGATGCAACGAGTCTCCGTCTTGTTTACGAGAGCCTAGGAGACGGGGAAGGTGTCGAATGGATCGATGAGGATAGCGAACGGAGTCCAAGCATCGATGGTGATGAAGCGAATGAGACTATTCGATTCTCCAGTCTGCGTCGCACCCTTTCGGCCGATGCTTCCATAGACTTCGCTGGAGGTATTGATCCAGGTATGCGGAGTAGCCTGAAGCAACCCATTGTTCAGGATCACGTTCCCATTGTCGCCCACCCTAAGGTGCGGCGCTCTGTTGTCGGCTTATTTGATTCACCTCGAGAGGAACTCGTATCTCCAACGTCGCCAATCTCGGAAACTGCGACGTCAATACTTGATATGATGATTCCTGGTTTACCACCAGTGCCGTTTGTTCCTCAGCCAAGTGACACATCCACCACGACACTGTCGTCCCGCCCTTCCTCCCCGATTCTACCCCCAATTATGGTGGGGACCATATCCTCTTCCGCTGAAGATCCTCCTCATCGCCCCACGCTCGACAGCGAACTCGGGGCTGTATTTGATTGCCACTGGGACGGTCGTGCGGAAGGAGACAGTTCCGACAACGATCATTTCCGAACCACAAACCTTGTCAGCTTGACGTCGATTGTTCCAGGTACTGAAGGTGTTGGCACCACAGCGTCCACTCTCCATACACAACGGGAGCCGGAGTGCTCTTTCGATGTGTTCATGCCCGCTATATCGCCCAGGCACAAAAGCACCGCGATCGAGCCCGAATCCTGGCAACACCACAGTATTTCGAGCAAGATGCTCACACCGACCGAGAAGCAGCGCCGAAAGTCACAGACGATACGAATGCGAGCTGCTCACTGGAAGGATGGGCGGTTTGGTGGTACACTTATCCCCGTCGATAAGCGCAGCAGCAGTCTTGATATCAGTCGACCATCAACACCCGTTCCTGAACGACTTGCCAATGTGTTTGAAGCGATCGTGGACACGATGAGTCGAGGGAAGGGCGAGATTTCTCTATCTGTGGATATGCGAGACGATCATGGGCATTCGGCGGGGACATCTGCGGCTGGGACACGGTCCAAGGCTGAGGTGCAGCCTGCACCCCGGCAACGGGGTATCGTGGGGTTTGTGCTCGAGATCTGGCTGTGGTTGCAGTTTGTGATCATCGTCGTCGTCTTTGTGTGGGCGATGGCGAAGCGAGGCCCAAAGAGCGTGTTGGAAGAGGCCGGACGGAGGAAGACGGGTTCCTTGACGAGGTAGTGGACCCACGGACCTGGGGCGGAATATCTATCTATGGCGGCGTGGATGTACACTTTCTTTCGTATGTTTTCATGACGCCTTTTCTTTCCCTCCTTGCGGACGGAGACTTGCTAGAGTATATTAATCTGCTGTATATCTTGTAGGACTGATCTCAGTAATGATATCCTCGTGTCTGCTTATTGGTCACGTGTCAGAATAACTGATTAGTATTATGCCACCCTCATCATCGAGGTCGTTCCCAGAATCCAGCAGCTCTCCCGCACCAACGAAAAAGAAAAGAAAGGTCGAACTATCAGCTGGTTCTGACTCTGATGACCGTACAGACGGCGACGACGAAGACGCACGACAACTAATAGAAGAGAGCGTCCTCTCACACGCAGAACGAAGACGGCAAAAGAAGAAACAAAAGAAAGAGCAACGGGTTACCGTATCCTCTGAATCCTCGCGTAAAAAACGCAAGCTCGACAATGGCACAGCGGATGCTTCGCAATCAGACGCCCACGTCAAGACCAAGACCATTTCTGTGACGGGGGATCCCAGTCGTCAAAAGCGTCAAAACTCGGTGTGGGTCGGGAATTTGGCTTTTCGGACGACGCAGGACGCCCTCCGGGGGTTCTTTCATGGCGTTGGCAAGATCACACGGATTCATATGCCAGCGCGACGCGGAACGCAGGCAGAAAGCGAGAACATGGGGTATGTACCCCTTTAATTCGTCCTGTCTGCCCTCCACTGTTCTGTGAATGGCGCGAGGTAACCATGTGCGACTAGGTTTGCGTATGTCGATTTCGAAACGCCCGACGCAAAAGTGATTGCGATCACGCTTTCTGAGGGCCCGCTCGATGGCCGAAACCTACTCATCAAAGACGGTTCGTCTTTCTCTCCTTTTGATATTCATTGAATATTTAAGTGCGTGTGTAGGGGACGATTTTACCGGACGACCCGCCAAAGCTAAAACAGAGAACTCCGAAGTGGACAGTGCAGACGGTGACAAGTCGATCAAAAAGGCGGACGGGAAAGGTCTCTCCAAGACGGCGCAAAGGATACTACGGGTGCAGAAACAGCCACCTGCGCCCACGTTATTTTTGGGTAATCTTGGATTCGAAACGACGGAGGAGTCGATTCGGGAGCTATTTGAGGCACATCGTTATTGGGGGCGCAAGGACGGGGCAGAGAAACACCACGCAGGTGAGGGTGAGGAGCAAGACGAAAAGGCGAAAACGAAAGATGTGTGGATACGAAAGATCCGGATGGGGACATTTGAAGACAGTGGTGCCTGCAAAGGGTCAGTATTGTACCTCGTACTTTCTTTCATCGCCAACACCGCTCTCACATAAATGATCCTGAAACCAGGTTCGCTTTTATCGACTTTACAAGCGTTGAGCATGCTACCGCTGCACTTACTAACCCTCGAAATCATCGCTTGAACGGACGCGATTTGGTGGTCGAGTACGCTTCCCCCGACGCCGTCCGACGGGGCGGTGGGCCTCGAAATACAAAAGGAGCCCAGACTCGGAAAAGCAAGCATGGAGACACAGAGACTCGACAAAAGAGCTCTGCAAAGGCCCCATATACCGAGCAACGCCAACCTCGGCGCGCTGAACAAGAAGACGACATGGATGGTGCAATAGAAGCGGTGACAGCGACACGTTCAAGACAGTCTGGCCATGATCGACCACACCCGCGACGTGCCAAGCCCGGCGCCGCCCTTGCTCATGCTCAGCGTCAGTCTGCAGCTATCTTGCCTAGCCAAGGTCGAAAGATTGTGTTTTAAGGCAGAGAGGCGATGTCTGGTAGATCATCTGTTTGGGCTGTACCTATTTATCAATGGTATGGATCTGACAGGCTACAGACTTGTTGTCAATTGTTTGCCCACAACTTCCTCCAAGATGCAGGATGCCACCGAGTCCAGTCGCAGTAACAAGACACTCCGTGCACTGTCCAAAGGGCAGGAGCGAAAGGCAGTCGAATTCCTGGAATACTCATTCCAAGACATCGAGAGTTCGTTCAAGAAACGGTGCGCTACGTGTGGGTGACCGGGCGTCATATCACATACCCACTTGCGTCACAGCTCGGAGCCATCACTCACCAAACTACCGACACTGTCCGCTTATCTTGACGCGATGCAACACCTTTTGGCGTTCATCCTGCAGATTCCGCCCATAGACCCCTCTACGTCGCTGCGCACCGCGTTCCTGCTTCGTCTAACCAATGACGTGATGAACGCGGTTCCAGGCTACCCGCCAGAGATGGACGATCTGCAGCAGCTTCTCGATTTTCTCGACGATCTCGACGAAGCGTGGTTAGCCGTGCTCAGCTCACAGGTCTGGGACCCCTCGTCGGGCGCCGGGGCGGATCTCGTTATACCCGTGGACATGATCGAGCCCAACCGGCCCATCCGTTCGACGCCTGTGAGCCAAACGGAGCGAACGCGGTTGCACAGTTTGCTCGTCACGGGTACGGCGGGTCTGGAGGAGTGGGTAGCCCGGCTGCAAACGCCGGGGGAGGACTATCAGCTTGTGCTGGAGAGAGCTGGTTTCATGGAGGGATTTGATGGCCTGTTTTCGAAAACGCTTGCTGAAATGGGGAGTTTGTCAGAACCGTCGATCGACCCTGTGGGCATGAGGGGTACGTGTTGACTCGAGGTAGCATGAACAGCAGGTTACTTGTCGACTTTTATGCAGTGACCGACTGTAAAAGTTCCCGGCCTTGTATGCAGTGGTGCTTTCCACAATGGCCCATGACCCGAAGATCCTACATGTTTATGTCTACGGATATACTACAGCGATGACTGGAAACAAACAACCACCATGAGGATGGGACTTGAGTGTAGAATTCCTTTGCAGAGGCAAAAACAATGTACTTGCACGCTCAGCACCATTTTTAACAGGTCAAGGGGACTCGAGAGATCGTGTCTCAGGTTGACACGCAATGAGCTCAATGACGGTCACAGTCATGGTATACATACACAAGATGGTGCATCCGAGGTGGCAAGCATTCCCTCCCAGGTCAAGGTTCTTCCTCCTCTTCCTCTTCCTCTTCGTCATCGTCGACCATACCAACTTCGAACTCGCCGCAAACGTCCCAGCGGGAACCCGGTGCAGCCGCAGAGACGTACTTGACGAACCGCAGCACACCCTCGTCGCGCAAAACGAGGAGCAAACAATTAAAGTGAGGCTGCCACGTCAAGAGCGTACCGTCCTCGTCCTCGTCGTCTTCATCCTCATCATCAACAGCGTGCGAGGCAGACCCACCGCTCGATGTCGCTCGCTCTTTTGCCTGGGGTTTTTTGCTTGACCCTGAACGATACACCGCCGGATCGTCTTCCTCGTCGTGTGGGGACATGTAGCACTACACGTCATGAGCAATGTTCCCAAAACCAAACGGTGAGGCAGACGTACCTCCCAGCCTCCCCACCCCCCAGCTTGCCACCCTGTCGGTCGATTTTCCACACCATCCGCGCTCTCCTTGGCCTTGGCCTTGCCATGCCGAATACCGTTTTCGACCTCCGTCACCTTTGGTCGCACTTGGGGTGTGAGCCCGAGCACAACGTCGAGCCGCGACTCGCCCTCGTCGCTGGTGGCAAGCGTATAATCCAACCCGGGCCTAAACCGCCTCGCCTCGACCGCACAACTCAGCGGGATCAACTTGGTCACGATGGTCAGCCACGCACGGAGCGCGTCGCTCGGGAAAAACGTGTCTTGAAGGTCGCGCAGGATGCCTTCTGCTTTTGCACGGGCAGACGATGGCGCGTCTGGGTCGTCCTCTGGCTCAAGCGTGCAATACCGCCATTTGTGTGGGGGACCTTTGACAGTCCACGTGGGCGCTGCCGAGGACGGAGGTACGCCGAGTGCATGACGTGGCACCTTGCCCCCGCGTGACGTGTCATCCAATCCGTCCGCTGCGTCCGCCTCGCGCAAACCCTCTTCCAAAGTGATCGCGAGCTCTTCCGAGAGAAAGCTTTGTAGTTGCAGGTTAGACTCGTTAACAAATTGGGCCATGATGGTCTTCATCGTGCGGAGTTGCAAGTACGCCGGGTTGAGGTATTTTTTGAGGAATGACGTGTGTGCAGGGGAGAGCGGGACGTCCGGGTGGGGTGGCTCGCCATCGTCGTTTATGTCGTCGTATTGTGTGAGCATGCCAGCGCACGAGCTTGCCGCGGAACTCGATGTCTAAGGAAGCATCGGGTACGTGGTCACGCGAGTAGAGCAGGAAGGGAAGGAGACGTACGAGCTGCGCGCGCGAACTGGCGCTCTCTTGCGCATGCTCGGGTGCATACCCGTCCTCGCCAGGCTGCGCCGCGTGGAACCAACCGCTGATGCTTAACCGTGTATGTCCTACGACGACTTCCTCGACCGAGTGGAAACTCTTTCCCGGCTGGACCTCGAAAAAGACAAACTGATTCCAGTTCGGCGAAATTGCTTTGACAGGGGCGACTTGGGGCTCCGGGACGGATCTGCCCTCTTGCACGGGGTAGAGCTCGAGCGCGCCGCCGTACTCGGTCCGCCACGGTTCGCCGACTGGGAGGGGCATGTAGAGGATGTACGAGACGCGGCGCGTGCCGATCACATCGTCGTGGTTGAGAAGGTGACACCCACGAGTGTACGAGTTGACAGACATGTCCTGGGTCGTGCCCGAGAGCGGCCCACAGCCCGTGACGGATTGGAGAAATGCGCGAAAGCGGGAGGAGTAGAGCGCATCGCGCAGAGCGAGGAGGTTCGGGAAAAGCGCACGCTGCTCGTCGGAGAGGTAGGAGAGCGAGGCGAGGTCGCCGGTTTGGTTCACCTGGGGAGGGGATGAGAGATGGGTCGTCCGATACGCGTCTTGTACCTGCCTTGTAAATGTCTGTCTCCTTTTCGGTGAAACTGAGATGTTCGATACACTCGTCTTTGACGCCCCGCAAAAGGTCATCGCGAAAAAGGGCGTCGAGAACGACGTGTTTGAACGGGGTGCTGTCCGTGTAGCTGGTGCGCAGTTGGTCGACGTTGGAGGCATCGAAGAGTTCCGCGACAAAGCTTGGATCGTCCTGTGGGTGGCTCGTTTTGGGCTTTTTGTGGTGGGCCTGGTCTGCTGTGGGCGATGACGAGCGGGGGCGGACTTGCGCCATCTTTACTGGCTGGGTTGGGTGTGGCGATAGCGAGACGCCCAGTGCACTTGCGCATTACCACGATGTTCATTTGCGCCGGTCGTCTAGTCCAAGGAACGAACTAGCTAGACGCTAATCTGACGAATAGGCTTAAGCCAGGGAGCCGTCCAAGTGTCTTCGTCCCCCTTGCCAGGCCCTTCTCAGGCATCGCCATCTCCCCTCTGCTCTGACTGTCACGCATGCCGAGATGACCGTGAACCTCTTCACTCGCATCATCTTTGGGAGAGGTTTTTCTCACATCCTACCCCCTGGCTTTGTCATTTCTCCTCTGACAGTCGGACGGACATACTGAAACAACACCAGTTCCGAACCGGCCGAATGACCTTGTATTGCCAATAGGCTGACTCAGAGGCGTATGTACTCATATCTCCGATGTCATCAACCATGGACACCGGCATCAAGACACGTATGCCAAATGTGAATTATCGGAGAGTATGTAAATACAACTGCTGGTTATCATACATAAGATGATAGCGTGCGTCGGGCCGTAATGACAATAAAACACTTACGATTACACAAGTCGTGACAGAAATCAAAAATATCTAACCCGAAGTCCAACAATAGAACAACATAGCAATCCGGTCAGGGACAGCATGACAGTTCAACAAGCTTCGTCCTTGAGGTGAATGGGACCCACGGACAGTGAACCGCGTTCATTCCCAATGTCGTAACAAGGCACACCAATCGACTCATGGTACGATCGTGGCACACGGCTAACCCAAGCCTCCGTTGCGCTCGCACGCAATTGATCAGCCATCCGTGCAGAGACCCGTTCCAACGGAACAGGTGCGTAGAAAGGCGACCGCATCGGTTCCTCGTGCGGAGCGTCTTTATCCCTTCGCTCGATGTGTGGGTGTGGGAGGAGATATATACGTTCAACCGGAGCAAATTCGTGCGTGTATGATGGATCGTGGCGGTAACCCGAGGCGAGGTATGAGTAGAATCGTGAGACCGCAAAGATGTAGTGTATCTGTCACACGATGAGCAAACTCCGCACAAGTGCAAGAAAACGGTACACACGCGGACGACTGTCCGAACGAGGAAGACAATCATGAAGGCGACAAGGCCACTTTCGAACCACTGTTCGCAGTTCTCGAGGGTGAGGCCGAGATCCATGACATCCCTCAGGAGGTCCGGTTGTCTCGATACTTGTTCGCAAACCTGGGCGCGTGCAGCGGGATCTACGGCAGCAGACGACGCGAGGACGGCGAATAGCGTGCAGAATGCAAAGTCACCGATGACATAGTTGCGGTAGATGCGCACGAAGGAGGGTATGTACTGGACGTAGTGTGAGAGGGCCCAAGGATAGGCAGCGGGAACAATACCTTGATTATACCCGCGAGACCGAACACACAGATGGCGGACGCAGCAGCAAAATAGGCAGAAAAGAGTCCGCAGATAAGACGCGCGCCGTCCCTCGAAAGGGAAAACCGCGACCCTTCCCATTCGCTTCCCGGCTCCCATGCGAGTGATCTCCACAGGCCAAAGAGATAGAACGCGAGCGCGATGTTCGAGACGGCGCCGATGAGAGCCGTCGCGATGGAGGCGGGCCTGTGGAAGTGTGAGGAGATCATGAGGGGGAGAGGATGAGAGGGGTCGGATACAACCACTCGATTTCATAGTCGGAATTGAATTGAAATGCAGTGCTCCTTAGGTGAGATATGACTAAGCGACTATGTCAGGCCCCATATCCCGGCCTTGCGGACTCCCTCCACTAGCGCGTCCACGTTCCCAAGTAGCGTGCCCAGCATCTCCTTTTTCTCCTCTGTCGTGAGTACAACCCTCTCACGCTTCCCGAGTTCATCAATCACCCCCTCGCTTTTCCTCGGACTCTGCGGTTCATAATCCACCTCCTTGTCCAGCATCATCATCCTCGGTCGCACGGACAGTGCACGCAGCGTCGGCTTCCCCCCCGGTGGCGAATTGGGCGGGGTCTGTGGGTCTGTCATACGCCCTGGAGTCGAGTACGATTTTTTCACGGGAGATGGCGTTCGTGCTTGACTTGCCATAGAAAACGCAGACCTGGTCGACGTCGACGTCGAACTAGATGACAATAGCGATATATTAGATAGCCCAGAGGCTGCTCGTGGAAATATATTTCGCGTCGACCCATGCACCGGTGTACTCGGCGTCGAATGTGATCCAGTCCAGGATGTACCAACCCCCTCGTCCGTTGTTTCGTCCATCAGGTAAAAGTAGAGAAACTCAAGACACTTCATTCTGTGACCGACATAAGCATGTCGATCTCACTTAACGCCGCTCGCTTACCTCACTTCTCTAGGTGTTCCTGCTCTCTTTAGTAACTTGACCACGGCTTGCACTCCGTTGACGTCCTCAAACGTGCGCAGTGCAGTCGACGAGTCGACCAGCACACACAGCAAGGTGTCCAGCACAGCGGACGAGAGGTGCGCAGTCGAGCATGTCCTATCGGACGACCTCACGCCGACGGAGCTGCCAACGGAGGCTGGCGTAATCATTGACGTATGCCGCGACGTAGTCAATAGCGCCACTAAGATCTGACACGAGTTAGCAGAACATGAGTCATATTTATAATTCTTACCTCCAATGGATATCGTCGACCTAGGTACACTTTACTGGCTGTGTGATGTAGCGCGACTCCCTGGATTACCGAGAGCAGTTGGTACAGCTGAGAGCAAATCGTATTCAGTTCTGTCTCTCGATCCTCTTACAGTACCTGATGAGCATCGTGTACAAGTCACGTGTTAATTGGACGTACTCTCGCTCGACGTCTTGCCAGCCAGTGCTTCCACGCGCGACGCCGCTATTTGTAGCCAAGAAAACGTCCTTGAAGGAACTGAGCTGATGCATTTAATATTGGGTCTAGTGACCTCGAACATGTCCCTACCATTGCATTCAAACGTGTCTTGCAGCTCGAGAAAGTGATGCATGGTGTCATCTTGGACGTTGGACGCACACGCCAACGCAAGCTGTTGCTCCAAGACAGCGAGCGCTCGCGATCGGCGATTAGACGACGCACTGGGAGAGCCAATCTGGTGAGGTACGTCTTAGTGGGCCACGATCACTCCAAGAGGACGGCTGGGATGCGCACGGCGTCGAGGGCGTCCTGGATGGTGTCTTTCATGGACATGGTGAGTGACGAATCGATAAAACTCAAACTGCGTGTTCGACTAGCTCGAGACCGCGTTGTTTCCACGTGACCATGTCATACTACAAACCAAGTACCGATCTCCATCAATATTGATCATGTCCCCAGCGCTATTTCTTGCTGACAACCACCATGGCACCCATTCAAACCGTAAGTCCATTTGAATACCCGATGGTACCCGTACCTACAAACAACCGCAGCAATGGACCCGTCTCATCCGCTTTATCGCCGCAGAGACGTCCCAAGTGCACATCGGACAGCCCGTCGACCCGAAACTTGATGGCAGGTTGGGTTCGTTTTCACCGCCGCCTTTGCTCATTTTTTTAGTTGGTCTTGCTGCATGGAACAAGCAAACCATTCAAGCTAACGAAATCGTCGGTTCCGCACTCGACCCTGCCGCCCAAGTGACTAGCAACGTCCTCACTGTGAAGGAACTCCTCGCTCCGCTTTCACGCGAGGAAATCAAGATCGTTCGATGTCTGGGCCTCAACTACTCCGATCATGCCGTATGTTTTATTTTTGCTCACCCTGTTCCATCCGATTGCGCTCCCGGGGTTCTCTAGGCCGAGAGCAACTCGGCAAAGCCTGCGTGAGCCATGTCCGCGGGTAGTAGGAACACTTTTGTACTGATGTTGGCCGCTCTCCTCTAGCGCGCCGGTCCTGTTCTACAAACCCGTCTCGTCCATCATCGGACCCAATGCACCCATCCACATTCCCAAGGTCGCGCAGCCCGTCGAGGAGCACCTCTCCGACTATGAAGTCGAGTTGACCATCGTCATTGGAAAGACAGCAAAGAACGTGTCCGAGGAGGAAGCCCTCGATTATGTTCTCGGGTACACCGCTGCCAACGACGTACGTATCTTTTCTCCTTTACTTGTCGCTCACCGACACGCTTCGGTAGGTTTCCTTCCGCAAGCATCAGTTCGTGACATCGCAGTGGGGCTTCTCCAAAGGATTTGGTTCGTCGTCCTTCTCTGATGCAGCATCTGCTTGTACAGAAGGACGTGCATAGACAACACAAACCCCCTTGGACCATGCATCGTCTCGGCCAATGCCATTCCAGACCCTCAGGTTCTTCCCCTTACATGCACGCTCAATGGAAAGACGCTCCAGGACAGCGACACCAGGCATGTCCGCCCTGCACTCGTACGATGTTATTCATATCCCCCTCTAGCGGCCAAATTTTTACCGTCCGTCAAACCGTCGCGTTTCTCTCCCAAGGGACCACACTCGATCCCGGTTCAATCATTCTCACGGGTACACCCGCTGGCGTCGGTTTCGCGCGCAAGCCTCCCATCGTCCTCAAACACGGCGACGATTCCCGAGTTTGGATCGGTCACGGGATCGGAACGCTCGTAAATCCCGTTGTAGAGGAGGGCAAGCAAGCAGATACTAAAGCCAAGTTTTAGTCGGGACAAACAAGTCGTGCCGTGTTATTTGCTGTGTGTTTTGGTAACAAGCACCAAAGATGTGTAAAGTTGAAGTCATGTATTCCTGCCCACAACCAAATTATCAATATCCATTGCTTTGACCATTCATCTTCAGGATTCCTGTGGTACCTCATCAACAGGCTTACTTTTCCGCTGCTTGTAAATGGCAACACAATACACCTTCGCGTCACGTTACTCCATTTACTCTTGCGATTCACCTGCGTTGCATTCAGTCGTTGTTTCACTCTCGACTGAGGTATGCTACACACTTACTCTCATTATGATATTTCGCTGACATGTACTAGTTCATTCCCGCTCTCGGTTAAGTTTATTCCGTTAACCATCACAGCCACAATTCGCCTACCCTGGTGGTATGTAAACAAGGTAAAAAGAACATCTATATGGTCAAGTTCTACCAAAGCCGCCACTTGTTGATGGACAAGACTGAACGTGAACGGGACGCCCCCGGCCAAGATGGCCCAATTTCCCTGCAATCGAGTAGGGTGCGTCTAGGAGCGTTGATTCTCATAGGATCCTTGTGCTTTACTATCGTCTTGGTGCAACGCTTTTGGCCTGCGACTCGTTATTACGGATGGTGGAGACAAACCTCTCTCCTTCTGGACGGTTTCTGCCCACAGGTCACGCCCATCACTGCTTCTGCGGAACATGAAGCATTGTTGAACAGCCTGGATGAAGAATTCGGTTCCAACAAGTTCAAGCTTAAAGCATACGAGTCGTTAGGAGGGGCTATCCGTATTCCGTGAGTAGCTTTTGTACACGTGTTAGGATGATTACCATGAGCGTATACCCAACAGAACAGAAAGCTACGATAACTTTAACTCGCCCCCGTCGCATGGTTCGCAGTGGAAGGCTATGATCGAGTTCCACGAGTATCTCGAAACGCGTTTTCCCAACGTGTAAGTGTAATGCGAGCTCTAGTTCGGCATGTTCGATGATTTGCTGTCGCAGGCATGCGAACCTCAAACGAGTCAAAGTGAATACTTACTCCCTGGTATATGAGTGGAAGGGGACCGAAAATGTCAAACCTCTCCTGATTGCTGCTCACATGGATGTTATCCCTGTTAATCCAGACACTTATGACGACTGGGTTTACCCCCCATATTCCGGACATTACGATGGAGAATGGATCTGGGGCAGAGGGAGCGTTGACTGGAAGCCTGGCGTCATCGGCAGTTTGTGAGCCTCTTGTGTTGCTAGTTGTCGTGTGACGAGCTAACTCCTCAAAGAACTGCAATAGAGATGCTCCTGGAACGTGGATTTGTTCCTTCTCGTACGGTCCTATTAGCGTTTGGTATGGATGAGGAGGCCGGGGGTCATGAAGTACATTATACTCTGTCTCCAACCTTGTTTCTGGGCTGAGAACACCGCAGGGGGCAGCTAAGATTGCGCCGTATCTTCTTGAAACCTATGGCCTCGATTCTATGGCTATGATCGTCGATGAAGGAGGTATATTACGCGACTATACTGACAGAAACTCCCATACTGACACGCGCAACAGGATCATCTGCCAACCAGAGTGGAACAACATTTGCCTTGCCTGCTGTCACAGAGAAAACATATATGGATATTCGTATGGACGTATTGACACCTGGTGGTCATTCTAGCACACCTCCAAAACATACTGTAAGAAATTCTTCGTTTGGTCCCGTATCTACACATTCATATTCATGAACACTAACCAATAGGGGATCGGTATCCTAGCTGACCTCGTCACTAAGCTGGAGGCTCATGCTCTCCAGCCAGAATTGGTTCGGGGAAGCACATACCACCAGAGTCTGGAATGCCGCGCAAAATATGATACAGGCTTTCCGGAATCGCTGACTCAACTTCTACTGGAATCATATACCAGCGATACGAAGTTGCGAGAACTCGGCGATCGCCTCATGAACTTCGACCCGTTCTATTATGCAGACTCTGGAACAACTCAAGCGATCGGTGGGCTGCACTTGACATGTTTCACTTATTCTCGTACTTACTTGTGACAGATCTTATTGGTGGGGGCGTGAAAGTGAACGCCCTTCCTGAGATTGCATGGGCGGTTGCGAACAACCGCATTGCCACACACAACTCCCCTGCTGAAGTGATGGCTCATTATACACATATTGCCCTTGCTGTCGCCGCCGAGCACAACATGACACTCGAAGCTTTTGGGAACAAAGTAGGATCCCAGGATCCCTCGTGGGGAACTATACGTCTTTACAACCCCAGTAATGATACTGTTGTATCCACGCCGCTGACACCCACGAAGGGGAGTGGGCCTTGGGAGCTCTTCTCGGGAACTATCCGATCAGCCTACGAGACCCACCTCCGTACAGACGGCCTTCCAAAGTTCGCCGTTGTCTCGCCTGGGATCGTTCATGGTCAGTTTTTTACGTCGTTCTGTTGTATGATCATGCTGAGGTTGTGTTTTAGGGAACACGGGTAAGTTGAAGGTATCATGACGAAGATAACAATGTTGAGCCATGTTTTGAAATTACCCAGATACAGTATATTACTGGAACCTCACGCAACACATTTTCCGATACAATCATCTTAGTCCCAACGATGTTTATGATGGGATACACACCATCAATGAAGGTGAGAGTGTGTACTTGCATGTCGCGGACTTGACTTACGGTGATTATGCCACAGCTATCCGAGCAGAGGGATTTTTGGAGCAAGTTCGCTTCTTCGCAAGGCTTGTTCTCAATGCGGATCAGAGTGACTTGCTGGAATGAGGGTTGTCACTTGGTGAAATGTTGCCAGGTTTCTTGTGTCATAATGTTATGTCGGTACCTCCGTGTAGTTGAAGAGATAGCAAGTGTACGTGATGAACCATTTCCAACCTACCGTCCCAAAAGGCGTCACAATCAGGCCGGCAATAACGACCGCACCATTATTGAAGAATGATTTATGACGTTCTTTGACCGATTATCACGGATGCCGATGCCATCTAAGATCACAGACTCTGTAAGTGGCTTGAGTGGGGAGTGAGATAGGACTCACGAAATTAACACCGTGATGATTCCCGAGTTTGGATTGGCCACGAGATCGGAACGCTCGTAAATCCTGTCGTAGAGGGCAAGCAAGCATACTAAAGTCAAGTTTTAGTTGGGGGACAGACAAAGTCGTTTTTCTATGCCAATTCTATGCCATGTTTCGGTAACAAGTATAAAGTTGTTGAAGTCACGTATTCCTGCCCACAACCAGACTAGCAATATCCATCACTCTTGCAAAATGATGGACCAAAACCATGTACTAAGAGGACGAATAACCAGTCTTTGCACGTCTCTATGAGGGAGAGGTCTGTGAAGTTCATTGGTGGTGTCACACCCAATTCCGCCACCTCCTTTAGCGTGTTCTTTCCGGTGACGACAGAGGATTGCTCCTCCTCACACGCATACTCAGTGGCGATACACAACGATGGTACCAAGCAAGATTTCCCGTTCTACTAGTGGCCAAACCCGGAATGTGCCAAAAGTCGTCGGGTCCGAGCATGGTCATTCGGAAAGCCTCTTTCATATTCAAACTTGGGTTGACCCTCCTCAGGGGCACCATCTGATGTTGAATTTACGCGCATGCCCGCTACCAGCCGACGGCAGAGGATGGCATACAACACCAGGGTCAAGTTTTAGTTGCGTTAAACAAAGTCATGCTCTTCATTACTAGGTCCAGCTACAAAAACAGAAGATGAAATCTCAAGGAAGCACGGCGACCGGCAACGTTTACTCGACAGGGTGATCTCACAGTCCACCAAATGCGATTAGCTTCTGGTGCAAGTACTCTTCAATACCATGTCCCCCCTCCCGTCCTACAAGAAGGGCATCATCAGCATCTCCGGGTTTCCCTACAGGAATCAACACTTACCCAGTCCGCTCTGCTTTACCCCTCCAAACGGTATACTCGCATGACTGATCAATCCTGTGTTCGCCCCCACCATCCCCACTTCGAGTGCCTCTGCGACTCGCCAGACTCGCCCTACATCGCGACTATAGAAATAGCCCGCTAAACCCATTTCGGACGCATTCGTCATTGCGATTACCTCGTCCTCGGTCTCAAACTTGATCAAAGCCGCAACGGGTCCGAACGTTTCTTCGTGTGTGAGCAGCGCATTCGGAGGCACGTCAGAGAGGACCGTGGGTGGGTAAAATGAGCCGATGGGCGTTGGCTCGACGTTGGCGTTGGCGTCAGCGTTGGTGTCGAGCGCGTGACCACCGACAAGCACATTGGCGCCAAGCGCGACCGCGTCCTCGACGTGTCGGACGACTTTGGAGACGGCGCGGTTGTGAATGAGCGGGCCGTGTGTCCTATAACACGTCATCATGAGCACCAGATATTCACAGAGATCAGCATGAGCAAGTCCGTACGTCGTTTCATCGAGACCATTCCCAATTTTGAATGCTGCTACTTTTTCGGCAAGTCGACAAGCAAAGTCGGCGTAGACGGAGGATTGGACATAGATCCGGTTAGCACAGATGCACGTTTGGCCCGAGGCGCGGAATTTGGAAAGAATGGCACCTGAACGCAACGGGGTCAGAGCTATGATCCCGCCAGAGGTTGCAATATTACCTTCAACAGCCTTGTCAATGTCAGCATCATCAAAGACAATGAACGGTGCGTTCCCACCAGCTTCTATCGACATTCTTTGTATCAATTAAGTAAAGAACTCTTTGGCAGAGAATTGGAGTAACGTACTTTTTCAGCGTCGAAGCGGACATAGCGTACAATGATTTAGCAACAAGAGTGGAGCCCGTAAACGAAACCTTGCGAACGACCTTGCTTTCACACATCTCGCGACCAACCTCTTGGACGTGCTTCTGGGTCGTGACCATATTTACAACACCGTCTGGTATCCCTGCACGTCGAAAGAGCTACAAGGAAAACTCATTCAAAATTTTAGCTACGGGCACAGGGGCAATGACACCTACTTCAGCTAGTGCGAGTGCAGTGAAAGGTGTCTCGGGTGGCGGTTTAATCACCGCCGTGCAGCCTGCCGCAAGTGCGGCCCCGAGCTTCCGCGTAATCATTGCAGACGGGAAATTCCAAGGTGTAAGAATAGATCTACCGGAACGGTTAGTGAAGGAGACACTAAATGACTAGACACCTACACGACACCTATCAAACAGGTGGTTGGTCATCGACTAGAATGGGATACATAGACTCACCAACAGGCTGCTTGATCACGACGTTCCGCACATCGGCAACTGGCGAGGGGACATGTTCTGTATAGCAGATCACGGATATGTTCGAGCTAGTTAACTGCAAGGGGTACTCACCACCATACGTGCGAACTGCCTCCCCAGCTGTATGATGCCAATTCAACCTTTGTGCACTGTTAGCGCAGATAGAGACGCTCACCAAACCACTGTGCGCTCGACTCGTTTAGACAGGGTATATCTTGCATATATAGTGCTCACCTCAATGAAAGATGCGCTATACACATTCTCGCTCTAAAAGCAGCATCAGGGCACATGCACAAGCATCTAGTGGTCCAGTTCACCTTGGCATCTGCTAACGTCTTTCCGTTCTCCAATGTCTAACACCACATCAATGTCTAAATACACCCAACGGTGCAATACGGACGCACAATAATGCGAGCCAAGTCATCGTGGTGTTCTTGCATCAGTCCAAAAAATTTCATGAGAATGTTATGTCTGTGCTGTCATCGATGAAAGATTTCAGCAGATGCATTAAAGGCTCCTGAAGGAACACACCTTGGCTGTCGTCTTTCCCCACGTTCGGAACGCTTTCTCAGCTGCTGCGATCGCTACTCTGGTCTCTTCGACGCCCATTTCTGGGATAGTACCCAGTTCTTCATCTGTGGCAGGGTCTGCAGATATCCGCGTATGAGTATGCAGGTCCTATACACGCACTCCCTAGCGCGTATGCTCAAGAAAGAGTACCCACTCGTCACTGGGATCCTTTCTCCCCCGATGGCGTCAATCCATTTTCCATCAATATAACCTTGTGTCTTGATCAACGTTGGGTCCTTGAGTCCCCACTGGAGGCGATGAGTGAATCATGAACAGCGTGGGGTGAATAGTTTGTGGACGCACGATGCTCGCATTGGCCGTGCTTGCCATTCTGTACCACAACGTTGGCCGCAGGCGACCGTATAGCGTCCTCTGTGCGAGGACCCTAAACGATATCGAGGAAGAAGGGCGTCGGAGTGGCATCATATTTCAGTGTTAGGTCCAAGTACTACGGTTGGGAACAGTAATATCCGGCTATGTACGGAACCCCAAGTAACCGGTGCCGATCAGCGTTTTCGACCCTTACTCGCGCCCTTGCCTCCCTCTGCTTGATCCAAAAAGCCACCCGCTTCGAGCGCATTCCGAGCCGCGTGATTTATATGTTTGAATCGATCGGGTCCTAGATGAATCCCTCCAAACCACCTCGTCACGATCACAAGTGCGTTATCGATCTCCTAATTGTGGTTCGATGTCCAACTCGCATGAGCTTCTGATGGCACCCTCTGTAAGAAGCTTCTTACCAGAATGGACAATAAGTGGGCAAGCCGACCCCCCGCAGCCGTTTCGCCGTCATCGTCATTATCTTTCAACGTCGCAGAGTTTCGCCCTTTAGCAACAAGGTTCGCATCGCCAGCGTCACTCACCTTGATGGAGTACGTTTCCTACTTGACAACGCCAGGCATTTATAATCGGGTGTGCCGCGCGAGCAATGTGTCGATCAGACATCAAGTGATTTAATACGAGTGGCACCTAAAACATAAACCACCTTTAGCAACCAAAGCAGGAACTGGACAAACGATAAACCTGGGATGGATGTGATATCTGACACGCCCTCCCTACAAATACGCTCTTTCGATCCACGATCGGCTCCGCTTCAGCAAGTTGGATCCCCTCCGGTAGTCCCGCGTCCTCGAGTGTGGCCACCTGTCGCAGTACCTCTGTCGGTTCCTCTCCGTCCTCCGATTCTCGCGGTGTCGAAGCATGCCCCAGGGCGTCTTCCCGAGTAGGCTCGTCCACTTTCTCTCCATTCAGTTTGTCCTCGTACCATGCTTCGCATCGCTCGAGGACGCTCTGGAGCCCGTCAAAGACGCAGACGGTGCCAGGGGACCACTCGACACCAGCCATGGATATGAAGGTACGAAGTGTTGACCCGAAGAGAGATGAGTCGACGCCAAAGGCACCGATATAGCGTGAGAGGAGTTGTAATTGCGGTGGGCTTTCAGCAGGATAAGAAGGAGGCACGGAAACAAGAATGCGGATGGAAACATTCTCATAGGATGGAAGACTAGGGGAGAAGCACGGAAACGAAAATAGGAAAAGAGTAGTCGGTGAGAAGGTAAAGGAGAAGATAATAAATGATTCACCTTAGTGAAACTACATAACGAATGGTGTCCTTCCCGTTGCTGGCCAGAGAGTTCTGGTCTAAAGTAAACCCGGAGCTGCCCACCTTCGAAGCATGCCAGAGACAAATCGAGTTCTCTCCATAGATAGATTGGAGGACTGCGAGGCAGATTTTGTGATGTGGTCCTTGCAGAGCTAAGTAAAAGTACTCACTCACCACCGATTTCCGAAGCAACTGGCTCTCTATCTGGTTGCATCATCAGCTCAGAAACAAAATTCTCCATATCGGTTGCCAGATCCGCAGCATTGTCGTCTAATGTGCTCTCCATGAAAGGGCGCTCTGAACAACATCGAGATTAATAAACGGTATAGAATTTCAAGCTACCACGGTCACGCAGTATTTGCTATTACTCTAAAGCTAAGCATTCGAGATCCAACAAACCCCAGAAGACAGACTTGCGACTTTGTTCTCGAACTGCAATCGAACTGGCATTCCAAGGCGATATTTGCCGAATGCGTGTGAAGTCGTAACTCAATCGTGGTGTGCTGCCTCTTCCGAATAACAGATTCGTATAGAAAAGATGGCACAGAGCAAATGACCACCCGCCATAGTAGTCGCCTGGTCCACGCAAAGTTAGATGAAGGTGGCCAGTATCATCGAGTGGCCAACCGACCCCTTGAATCTCGGTATTTTTGTTTTAATTCCGTGTTACATGCTGGGCTGACGGAGAGCTTACACCTCGATTTTTCAAGGGAAGACTAATTTAGCGCTGCTTGCGACGGTATTTCTCACTGGTATGCGTATTCATGGAAATTTTACGCATCCTTCGGAGATTTCCAACACGCAACTTTCTGAAAGAAGCATAATTAACTGAATGAGACCGTTGATGGACACAAACCGGTGGCCCCTGCATGTTCTGTCGATGCGCCCAAAACTGACGGCATCACCTCACAGCAGTTTGGTGCGTATAAGGCATAAACGAGACACGTCTGTGAGATGTTTGTTGAGCTGGCTTGCTAATGGCCTTGCTGATATGCCGGCACCGAACGTCGGTACCGTAGATCAGCATAAAGATCAGCAGGAAGCGTAGCGGCATCTGGGCGTGGTGATAAGAAACGTGAGAGGCGATTCGCATATGATGGATACATTCACTTCAATCGAGAGACTGTAGATTCCATCGCGAACGAATTCGCTACGAGTAGCAAGGGGATCGTCACAGACGATAAACTGCGGCACTCATGTTACTGAGGCACCCTTGCAGTACTAATCGAGGTGAGACTTCTGGAAGCCTTTCTCAAGCCAGAGCGAAGGATGAAACGAAACAAATTTCACGCCAACGTGATACTTGCTGTCGGAGACGTGATTGTATATTTAATTCATAGTATTGAAGTCGCCGGGCCCGTTGCCGCATCTACACTGGAATCTGAGCACGCCATGTACCTCATGGAAGAAACCTTGTTCTGATGCAACTGCCATAATATCTGGCGATGGAATGCGGTGCGCGAGTGTTTGGGCATCATATATCATGAACAAACGCTTCTAGCCTGTGTACCATGCGCAGCATCGGCGCTCGCCACGAAAATCTACAATTATCAATTGATAACGTCTGAAATCTCCTCTAGTAATTACCCACACTCGTGGAATCTATTGTTGGATGAATTTATCAGCTTTATTCCGGGATTTGCAGCTGGGATCGAAGGCTTGGCGTGGAGAAAAGAGAGGTAGATGTACTGCAGATCAATATGTCCGTGTGGGATAGAAGATGATGGGATCGTAGTAAGAGCGGATCACGATTGCTTTTGGTAAACGTGCCTGTCGTGGCGTGTTTTATATATTTTGTCCGCGCAGAAGCTTACGGGTTTTGCGTGGGCGAACACCTCGGGCCACGGGTGGAAGACAGATCTGAGGTAAATGACACACCAAGCATCGACATCTTAACAGTATGAAATCTGAGGTTGAGATCAGGAGCGTAGCTACGGGAATCTGTAGCAAAACAATGAACGTCTCCATGCCAGTGGAATATGGTAATGGTCCTTTCTCCAATCGCTTACCGGAGGCGGTGATACATTTCTTCCGTTCCTTTGTTAGATGTATTTTAGGGTTGACCGCCGAATTCGCAGCGGTGACGACACAAGGGTGGCCGTCGAAAACCAAGAAAATGTAATCCATAAGAGGATAAGCAGAAATAACAGTATCTGCAATGCAATGAGAGCATATACCACCAACCAGTATTGCCTCTAAGCAAAGGTATAGTTCTCGCGACAGCAGGCTCACGCTAGACCTTCTCGGTATTACCTAAAGGGATTGGTAACCGTGGTCAAGCATTAGATAAAAACCATACAAGGCTGCTGGGACCCAAGGTATCAGGTTTATTCCCTCTGGGAGGTATTCAAGGGGCGATAAATGCCCGCGAGGTTTAGTATGTGAACTGGCTCGGCAGGGTCGCCCAGTGTCAACATAGATAGGTATTCTGGTTGAATAGAAGTTAGGAGTAAGCGCAACTGGTCTTCTTGTAGTGGCACCTACATCATAAACCACGACTCCTTGTCGAAGTAAGGCTACTACTCGATTCGCGGTGTGTATCGTTCCCACAGTGGACCCACTGGGTGGATCATGAACAGCGCTGGAAACCCACCCAAACGCCTTCGGCAAGAATACTCGCCTCCTAGTGGCGATAGGCACCACGGGCCGTAATCATGATACCAAGGTTCATCACCACTTATTTTCCGGAGTACGACATTGTTCGCTGAATGGCTAAGGCCCAGCTTGGTATTCCCACCGTCTACTAGTCTGTCGGGCTCTCTTGGCCGCCGTCAGCGAGACTTGGCCTAGAAGCTTGTGATACCGAGCATCGCATTAACAAGTCCATTCGGAATAAAGCGTACCTCATGTGTCAGCAACTTGACACATCAGCCAACCCCAAGAAATATACAGCATACGAATGACTCCAGCCGCCACAGCCTTGAGCTGCCTGGAAATCCTACAACGAAGAAGCTCAAGGCGAGTTGACAGGTTGATGGTTACTGTCGGTCCGCTGACTTTAAACCTACGGGTGCAATATCTTCCAGTAAGCGCGGGGGACAAGTAACTGGGCCGAGTCAAGTTTGACACTTTCATCTCCACCCTTACCACCCAGAACATGAACGAGCCAGTCTCCGGCTCAAAGCGTGCTCATTCTCCCCGCATACCACCCGCGAAACGGGCAAAAGCTTCCCAAGCCTGTCTATCATGTCGGAAGCACAAAACACGCTGCGAAATGCTTGATGGCGACAACTCTGGTGCCCAATGCCACAGGTGCAAAGTACTCAGTCTTCCTTGCTCCTTCGAGGATGGTGCTGGGCCTTCTCCTGGACCATCTTCTGCGCGTGTTCATCAACCCGAGATCCCAGCTCAACCCAATATCGATCGCAGATCCTCCCTCCCAGCTCCTAGGAAGCCACATGATGTTCTAATGGATGACGCGCGAAGACCTTCCAAAGTCTGGGGCGAGACATCCTCGGATGCTCTTTCTCAATTTAGAACCCAGCCGGGCGACGAGGAAGAGCTCGATTTAATGCATCCGGAGCGCCTCCTACCCGAGAAGCATTCCCCATGGGGATTGTTGAAGCTCGGTGGTTTCGAAAGCAATATGGTACCTATGCTCGTCATACAAGCACTAACGCGCAATGGAGCAAACAGTGCAGATTCTTCACGAAATAAGGTTGATCAAGCACTTCTCCACCTACTGGGTCGCGAGCAGATCAAATACTTGGTTGGAATGTGCGTGTTGCACGTCTTCTCTACCCGTTATTTTTTTCACTCGGTGTGCCTGCTTTAGATTCGAGGAACGATACAGCCCCTGGCTAAATTTGCAGCAAAGCAACCGCAATGATGG
>JBBPUC010000248.1:15580-30569 GCA_038094375.1 Tubosaeta aff. heterosetosa | reverse complement strand
CCACCACCACCCAAGGTAGGCCCTCCCGACTTTCGTGACGGCTGCTGCTGACGGAACACTCCAGAATGGCGTGGGTTACTCCTCTGTCAACAAGGTTCATATAGCCTCATGCGTTTGCTCGAGTAACTCACTAGATCTGATACAGGGCGGGAGGAAATAAGTTCCTATTCTGAGGTGTTGCTGGAGCTCAGCGCCCGCCAGTCTTGCAGTTGCTCGCTTTTTGGTGTATCCTTGATCATTATTTTGTATCCATACTCTGGACACTGCAGTCGCTCTTCAAAAAACGTGATGTAGTTTTGAGTTCAAATGTTCTTTGTTGCATCCTTCAGGTGTACGAACAAGCATGCGCATGCGCCTCCTGGAAACTTGGATTAAGGTCTGGCCCATCAGCACCATACAATAGAGTAGGGCGGCGGGCCAATGCATGCGAAGAACACCGTGACCACCAAGACCTACTATCGTTCCGTACTTGCTTCCCCAACAACTGCGCATAATGTTACGCGTTTACAGGCCAACTCCGTCTCTGAGCCATGTACCCTATCACAAGCAGGCTCAATGAAACATGCCTCTACCAATGCGCCTTTGCCCATAGCAACCAGTCTCAGCAAGGCTCGTATGTTGAACGAATCAACACAAAGTACTATCAGCTGCCGGGGGAATGTGGAATGCACTTGGCTCACTACCCGGTCAGACCATGTCGTTGGCGCTGTTGGAGCAGTTTTAATGTCATTAACGCCCTCGAACTCCCAGAGTGCGGTCATCATTATGATTTTGACAACTCGGAATAGCACATCTATTCCGTATGTTCGAATCAACTGTGGTTTGAACAGACGCACCAGGCAGACTACTGGCCAGCCGCACTGGCCCAAACTGCGGCCGCTCAGAATTGTGAGTTTTTCACAAAATAGGTAAGCTCCAGAAACATTGTTTTCTTGAGTTCGAGCGTCGTCATGCGCGAATGCCCTCGAGAGCGTCAACCCCGCTTGACTGAGATGCGTCCCGGTTAACATCCCCGCCGGGCATTGGCGGAGCGCGACGATCGCGCTTGCGGGACTAAGAGAACGCAAACCGGTGGCATTCCGAGTTCTATGATCGTTGTTGCCATGAATCAGAAGATGCAATGTCCCAGCGATCGATTTGCCCACATACAATCTCGTCCACCAGGCGCGGTTCGTCTACAAGTTGAAATAACCATGTGGAGAGGTAGATGGGGGTGCGATCCAAGTATGTGCGTTGAGCTTTTCTTGGTTAACGTGAGAAAGTTGCCTGATGGGTCGAGGACTGGTTGGTGGACGTGCCGAGTGTTGGCTTGGCCAGGCTGGGGCTTCCATAGAACCAGAAAATTCTTCGCAAGTGATAGCTTGCAGAGTATTCAACCAGTGTTTTTTTTTGTCACCACTCATAGGTCAGGGTAATATCTTCATAGTCCCAATTAGACTCTCAGCATTGCTTTTAGCACCCACTGCGGTACTGCCTTGCCCTTCACCACCGTGCATGTTGAGAATACCCAGTTGCAGGCTGTGGTGAGCGCTCCAAGAAAGCCGGTCCTTCCATCAGCGCTCACTCTAGTACTTGGTAGATATAAGTACTGCAAGTGAGTGGGCTCACAGCATCACCCGAAAGATGCCCACACGAGCAAATGCCCTCTTACGCCTTTCGTGGCGTGGACCAAAGCAACCAAGCCCATCGATAGATTCGCTTCAGGTGAGCTCGGCGCCACTCATTTCGACCCCATGGCTGATGTCGGATCCACAGGCCTCCCAGCCACTTCCTTACATCGTTAACGCATTTCAGCAATACATTCTCAACGATATTCCTGCTCGCTTCATTGACACATCCAGCCTCACATTCGTCGAACGCAAAACTGTTTTTGACGTCTTCTTCCCACGGATCGCACAAATCACTGAAGAAGATATTCTACACCGGATGCGTGCCAATAGTGTGGATCCAGAGGCAGGCATCTACATAAACGCGCACAAGGCTGCCCTTAGAGAGACTATCAGCGACGTTGTGAGATACGCCATCTTCTCACATCGCTGGACGGACAGCGAGCCGAGTTATCGAGATCTCTCTTCCTCTATCTCTTCCGGCAGGCTCAGCCTAAAAAAGCAGCGTAATGTCAAGACAGATGGCCTCACCAAGCTCGTACGGCTCTGCGAAACAGCCAGGTCCTTAGGATACAAACTTGTCTGGTCCGACGCGTGTTGTATTGACAAGAGTAACACGACCGAACTTAGCGAAGCAATTCACGCCATGTTCAAGTGGTATGCCCATGCACATTTGTGTATTGTCCACCTTGCTGCCTCGCTGTCGTCGCTGGATTTTGAATACGAACCGTGGTTCGGGCGGGGTTGGACGCTCCAAGAGCTCTTGGCGCCCAGACGGATCAAGTTTTATGGCAAGGATTGGCGTCCACTTACAAACCTCTCCAACGATAAAAACGACTCTCGGACTATATCTGCTCTGTCAGCCGTCACCAGGATTCCACAAGATGCCATCATCGCTGACAATAGTCGCGGTATCAAAGGACGTGGCTTCTGGGAAATTATGTCGTGGGCCTCGAAGCGCCAAACAACCCGGGTCGAGGACGCTGCCTATTCTCTGTTCGGCCTCTTTGATATCAACATCCCCATTACGTATGGCGAAGGCGATAAGGCGTTTCCGAGACTGGTCGAAGAAATCATGGCCCGATGTCCCACGTGGGACATATTTGCGTGGGCAGGACAAGCGTCGTCGAGTCATCCGGTGTTACCATGTTCTCCGGCATGCTATCCAAGGTGGGACGAAGAAATGATGCATGAGGGACCGGAGATAATGGAGTTTACGCTGACATTGCATGGGTTGCGATTGACGTCAGTCCCGCTAATACCGATGGCGTTCGTGTCAGAGGCCAAGCGCGAAAACGAATCCTACGAAGTGAGCCTAAGACCGCGTTCGGACGCTGCGACGGCGCTGGGTACGTTCAGCGACGTTACAGTCATCTGCGGCTCAGGCCGACTTCAGCATATTCGTAACGCTACCGATCTTCATGCATGCATACTCAATTACAAGTCGTGCGGGCAGAGTTACCGAGGGAAGCTTCAAGTCGGTAGGACATATGTCTGCTTCCTTCTTTATATGGAGACTAGGAGTGCAGAGGGATCGACGTGGCTCAAGGTTGCGACGGACAATGTCCTGCGAATTGCTTGCAGGGATGTACCGGTAGAGCGGCGAAACCCTCAGAGCAGTCCCGAAACGATCCGAGGAACGTTCGATCTGCCACTATCGAAGACATTTATACGAGTACCTCGCGCACACACCATTCTGTGGTCATGACTCTGGTGTTCCACCCCAGTCTGTGCAACTCTCGATTTGCATGTTATTCAGACTCATATTCTCTGTCGGAATACGTCCAGCTTTGGGCTCGAAGCAGAAATATGGTAAATAGACACGACATTTCTTTCATGTATCGATAGTGACCAGTTGACTGGTGGCTCGTATTGATCGCGAAGACGTGTGCACTACCATATTAACCAGTTTGAGCTCGTCTAGCAGCTCTTTTAGACATTGCCGTGAACTTACCCGGCATCATTGCTGTCACCTTATCGTGTCTATCACCTGTTTCCACATTTCAGAATGTATAAAAGGTCTGATTTTCGATCTCGTTTCTGCGGCCATTTTGTCAACTCCGCGTGGTTCGTAGGTACTGGCTAGTGGGTACATGAGTCACTCACATCGTATTGATCTGCTTACCGTTTGGTTTTGCCAGCCACGTTTCTATCCCTGGCTTATCAGCTTGCCGTTGACGGCCTGAATATCCTCTAGTTCATTTACCAATTACAACCTCCGTTTGCCATGTGTTTTCTTTCTGTGTTCTTCGTCATTTCATTGTCCCCTCCGTCATGTCTGCACCAGCACCTGGCCGGATGAATGCTAGGGGCATTCAACAAACTCAAAATGATCTATTCCCTGTTGCGTTTCTCGCAGGACCTCAGTACGTGTCAGACACCGGCTTCTGATGTGTGTTCATCACACCCACTAGGTACCAGGGTCCAGCAGAGCCAACGATGCGTGGAAAGGAAGGGAATTGGTAAGATCCATCGACGAGGTATGGACATTTGATGGTTACCTTGCGGATAGATTCTCGTTTTACGAGGAGAGCGAGCCACCTAGCCCTCGTGGATTATCTTCCCTCGTAGCCAGAGGGGGTCTTGGGAGTGTCGGAAAGGTAATCATGAATGCTTTCAAGGGTTGTATTGGTACCTGCGGGTGAGACGTCGAACTCTATTCAATTCCGGTGCTCACCATGTACTGCTTTCAGAAGGGGTGGTGATATCCACGGTGCCAATGCTCCCATTGAGGCTGGTAGTCACACTAACACTGGTGGCAAGTGACAAAACCATGAAGGAGAATCTCGAATGCAACTAACGATCACGAACAGTGAATTCATTCGAGAGATCTTTTGGTGGCCTGGTTTGCGTCTTACGATTACCAGGGTACTGCCGGCAGTGTTACCCAGTCATCCAAGTCAACTACTGGTGCTGTCTATAATCCCAATAAAGGTGTGTGTGAGAATCATCAACATTGCGCGCGACTAACAATCCTTGACGACAGTGCGATCATTCAAGAGCTGTTTTGATGGCACTAATTCTTTGGTTATCAATTAGCCGTATATTCCGAAATGAGCCTGAATATAGGCAAGATTCTCGAGTTGATAGAGCTGCTCCCAAGGGTGCTGTTCGATCGGATGCCGTCGATCGTTTTTACGAGGCTCATAGATATGACTCGGATGGTGAGCGAAAAAATCATCAGTGGTCAATGTAGCTGACGATTTAATGTTGGCAGTGAGTGGGTTGAAATGTTGCTTTGGTGATACTCAGCTCCTCTTTTGTTGCTGGCTTGCAGGTATCGGAGAAGCCTTGGGACGGTGCCAGTCAATAAACTCGGACCGACTTCCCAAATACATAGTGGTAAATGGTAGATCGTCTATCAAGATCACTGGTGCTGAATTAGGGTCAGTTGTGCTGAACGCTGAACGCCTACATTTGCCATTAGGTCGTTATATAGGTCAAATTCAGCAAATTCAGTAGGGAAGGGTGCAATAGGATCTAGTAGTTTTGTTAATGAACGCGTGATGCGATATCTATGAGTTTAGTCCTCCCTGATACTTAAATTTGCTCCCGCCAATCCTGTTCACTTCCATGCACTACACGCCTGTCCGCCAGATTCTGATACTGATGCCATCATTTCAATAGCTCAAGATACCCGCTCAACGCCGAGATGCACCATAATTGTACCGTTTACACACTTTCTTATCAGTATGTACCAACCCGTGGTTCCTCGGATTGAACTCTCGGGTGCGGACCTTGGTGTTACTGGTGGTTTGCGCACCCATGGCAGCTCCCTGGCCCCAGGGCCTCATATTTATTGGGCAGCCAAAGTGTTCATAAGAGCCTGATTTGAGTATCGCTTCGATCACTCGTGAAATTCCTAAAACGCTGAGGAGAAGGCGCGATGATTAAAGACGAACGCGTTTGCCCCGAGTCTGCTGATCATCTTCAGGGGGTCATCATACCATGGCTCGGCGTTTGCTTGAAATGAGGTGAACACACATTCCTACTACTCCGCAGATTGACTGCGATAGCTGTAGCAACGCTGTCATCTGTACAGTTAGCGATGGCCTGAGAAAAACAGCTTTTGTTGCAACCTGCATTTAACCTCTGCACGTGGTAGGTCAAGCGTCACTAACTACGACAGTGCCATTGGTCTCCCACAGGTGCGCCTACGACGCGGAGCTTCCGCGTTTGACGCCGTTGTTTCTTGACTCAAGCCAGACGCTGACATGAGTGGCACTGCCACGATAAAAGGAACGTACTGCGCGTGGCATCCCCTGTTCACAAACCTGCAAGATGGCACAGTGGACTGCGAACCAAGTCGCATTGGGTCAAATCCTCGACAACGGTAGATGGCTGCCACACGGAAGATTCGTCGAACCTCCCCTAGGCAAAAGCGTCGGTCTGCCAACCAAGAAACGCCGACAAGAGCATTCAGAGCTACCTAAAAAGCGGCGTCGGACAGAGCAGAAGGGGTTGTGCGAATTGAATCTTGACGAGTTGTACATCGTACGTGGACCTGGTTCGTCGATTCCTTGACCCCGCTCTTCATCATGTTCGTCCAAAGATATTCGCATATATTTATCCCATGGACCTCCTAAACCTTGCACGCACATGCAAGTCCCTCCGAGACTTCTTGATGCACAAATCGTCTCTCTTTCTCTGGAAAGCTGCTCTCCGTCGGGTCGAGGGCCTTCCTCCCTGCCCAGCCGACCTGACTGAACCAGCATACACCAATCTCGTGTTTTATGCCCGTTGCCACGTGAGCACAACCGTCTCAAAAATTTCTCTCAAACTTGACTCGTGGTAAAGGGTTGTGGTAGAGCGGCTCAAACTATTCTCTGGAACATGCGCCGAAGGTATTGCCCGGGGTGCAGAGTTAAACGGTTTGGTTTTCTCGGCGTTTCAGTGGATCCTCTGCGTTTATATGCATTATAGACTTGGCCGTCTTTGTCACTGCAATGACATCTGTCGGAGCGGAGTTCTGCCCGTCGATTGGGCCGTAGCGGGTGATAGTATGTGGCGCTGCCATCGGGTCTAGTGTGCTTCTAGATTACTTCGCAGAATCAGCAAGATGGGTCGATAGAGATCAACTGACCTCGTTTGTGAACGGATACATCTTGGCGTCCGACAAGACAGCATTCCTGGATGAGAAACGTAGACAACAGGGAGTTATATCGGAGGTGCGGTTGATATTTGCTTTGTTTTGACTAGTTGCTTAATCAGTTCAATAGCACGCACGCGAGTGCGAAGTTTGGCAGCAGAGTAAGGGACGAGTACATAGATTCGACCTCGAGATACTTCGGAAGGAGCGACAAACGAGGTTGGTGGATCCCTCTGGGTAACTGTCCGCCTGACACATGGGTATCGTAGCATTCTCGAGCATCTCGAGCAACGTGGGTACGGACCCGAGATTGCCTATTTCAGAGACGACGGTATAGAAAAACGCTACCCGTCCGTTTTCAAGAAACATAATCCCCTTACAGAAGCTGGTCCGTCTTCCAAAGAAACCCACGCTGAACGAGAGCTGACTACAGATGTGCTAGAATGGGCGCTGATGTGGCCTGAATGGGACACAATCATGAATAACATGCGTCTGCAACGGCTAGAGGAATCTGTATATAAACCACGTCGGCGTTCCCTAGTGAACGAGTATGACAAATACGTGATTCACCCATCGCCGGATTCACCAACCCTTGGCTTCCTCCCACACGTGGTGGACCTTGCTCGATTTCCTCTCTTTAGAGACATCATCAGAGCATCTGAGGACACCCAACCGAATAAGGATCTATTTCCATCTGCTTTTGCACAATTACCAGTGTTAGTCGACAAGTGGACGCAAGAACTCGGTTCTGAAATCGCCGAACTGGTGAAGATTCCCTCTTGGTTATCTTTGAACAATGTCACCGGGGATTGGAACGGGGCACCGTGGCACGTCCATAGGGATGTAGACAAGCTACGTCTGGCCTGCGCTGTGTTTCACGTGGGTGGTAGCGCCTTCTTTTATCCCGAAATACTCTCGGTTTTAAGGGACAACGATGATGCCCACCTGAATCTCACAGGGGTTCTCCTGGGGTCCATCTCCTTTGAAGATGCCGCGGAATGCACTGGATCGATCTATGACCGGTTTAGGCTTCAATTCCTGGATGAAGCCCCATATATCGTCCATGCATGTGGATTGGATCCGAAGGTGGCTACGGTAGAAGATATGGATCGGCGTAATGCCCGACTGGTGTGTCTCTGTTGTGCAGGGCCCATTCGTGTTATGGGGTGGCGGCAAGCGGTATGTCCTTCCTTACAGAGGGGAACGAGGATCGGGCACTGAACGTTGGACGAAAGATCTTGCATGCCCGTTTCTACCATTGCATCAGCATTGACCTGGCACCTCTTTGTGAAGCACCACGATGGCAACTTGTCGGCGATGAACACATTGACGCGATTCAGGTTGTAGAACGATCCGCACAAAGAGATTTTTCTCCTGATTGGGCACGATGCTTGTTATGTCGACCTCGTGTTGGAGACGCGATGATGTATGACGAAGCTGTCAGTCACATCTTCATGTCGTGAGTGTTGTTGTTCTTGAAAGAGGTATCCTAGAACTCATCACAGCCACAAACGTAGACACGGTTTGAAGTCGATTGCCATGAAAGAAGGGATACATTACAAGGTAGTGGGCATACGCGATGTTTGCGTGGTGGAGATGGTTCCGATAGGGGGGCGTGCGACGTTCAAGGCGCTTGAAGAATAATAGGCTCTTGCTCTCCTATGTATTGTCGGACCCTATGATATCCATGAGTATGACTATTAAGGCTGTACCTCACCGGCAGTAGAGTTTGGCTTGTTATGGCAACTTGCTGTGCGCACTGGTTCTTGAACTGAAACAACTACAGGTCCGTGCACAGGTATGAACAAGAGGCTCATAATATAGGTTTTGCTGGAAGACAAGCATTCGCTCGAATGATGTGTGCTGTGGGTCCACGCTGTTGTGTTGAAGACTAATTCGCTCGTGTGGGCGTTTTGAGAAATCTGGATATCTCCAATCGAGTAACTTGATGCGCCCCCCATATAATCACATGCGGGCTATGATGGATCTTCCTTAGTAACAGACTCTCCCCTGCCCCCCGCTAATCATACCCATGCGTGGTCTTGGCCGAGTTACCCACCATCCCGAGTATTATCTCGAAGACGGTAGTGTGTCGTTTTTGGTAGGCTTGATTCAACGTCCGTTTCGCTCGACTGATCGTGCTTTCTTTGTGGCGGCTATCGCAAGACGGAGGGCGTCTTGTTCAAAGTCCACAAAACGTTTTTCCAGCAAGAGTCAGAAGTCTTCCGGGATTTTTTCGAGAGTGCGGCAAACGAGGATCCTTTGTGTGGCACCGACGCATGCCCCTTTACGCTTGATGTCACACCCGACGAATTCGCACTGTTCCTGTGGGTGTGGTATGACAGGTCGGTGCAACAGCCAATGTGGACTGGGATCAATGTCAGTTTATTGTGTTTGATCGGGCAGGGAGTATGGCTATCGCCAACAAACCAAGGAAAACTGGTTGACAATCCTCCGCCTCGCTACGCGTTGGCACTTTGACAAGATCAAGGAACTCGCTCTGCGAGAGATCGAATCCCTAGAGCCTCCTCCAGAGGAAAGGTTATCCAACTATGACGACCTTGGCATTGACAGCAAGCACCTTATTTCTTGTTCAAGCGCGCAAACACAGGACGAGGCTTGCTCCATGCGTACGGACGAGTCGTCCGTGTTCATGGAGCCGGATCGGCAAATTCACGTGTTACTTGTCAGCATTTTTATCATACTCTTTCTGTACTTTTACCCTTAGGTGCCGAGAAGTAACGGTGCGCTTTTTAAGTAAATCTGCCTGTGTTTTAGCCCCTCTATCGTACATTTCTCATTTTTGTTGTGCTTTCAATTAAGTACTTGGTCGACCGGACATACAGCTGAGTTCTTTTCGAAACATATGAACATTGCTTTCTATTGACCGAGCAGCTATAATGTCAACTTCAGGCCTTCGGGTATGTGGCAGGTACAAATCGGCTCATGCCATTGCTGTATTGTTCTAAGGTGATGAGTTTACAAGCATAAAAGCAACCAAAAAGTACCAATCATGGGCGAAAGCACATCACAGCGGGTTTGCGCTTCCCTGCCCACTCGCTTTCACCCACTTCACATCTTCTCACCTAGCCGCGTGTTCCAACGCGCTTTATAACTCTGGGTTCGCCATGCGATATGTGCCGCGTGGATAGTCGCGTGCTGAGGGTGGTACGCACACCCCCAGCTCTTATGTGGACAAGCAGGTAGTTGGTGGCAAACACCCTCACCTTGTAGCTATGAATGGCGCTGCCACCAGGTGGCGGGGGGACGAGCACATGGAGGACGGCCGTGGGTGTGCATAAATATGCCGATAGCAACACGGGATAAGTAACTGCGGGTTCGTCGGCGGCGACGGGCACCATCGCGCTGCCCTCGTTATCGATATCATGCCTTCCTTGCCCTCGTCGTCGGCACGGGTGTACGTTTGTGTCATTGTCCACCACTTTCACCACGATGATGACGAGAGTAACAGCGGCGACGATGAATATGGGCACGTTGTGCCCCCCTCTCCTTCTTCCTTCAATTTGGTCGCGGTGACGGTGGCGGTGGTGCGACTTCATCGCGACGAACACATTGCCGTGGTCCAGGTTTGGAACACTTCGCGCAAAGGGATTCTCTCCAGATGTTGCGGAGACTGATATATCGGCCACATCTTCGCATTGTGAGTGCCCTTGTTCTTGAGGGCAGATCTTGGAACCCGCCACAGGCACAAACGCAGACCCAATTGCCATGAAAGAAGGGATGCACTAGGTTGTGGGCATACGCGATGCGCAAGGTGCTCGAAGAATAACAGGCTCTCGCATTGTTCTCGGACATGAATCGGGACTATGCTGTATCGTATATTCTTATCCTTGGAACCAGGGTTTGACTTGGTATGGTATCTTGCTGTGCACACTGCGGTTCTTGAATTGGAACAACTACAGGCATCCACAAGAGCCCCATGCAGATTTCACTGGCAGACAAGCATTCGTTCCGATTAGGTGTGTTGTAGGTCCACGTTGCTGTGAAGACTGATCTACTCTAAAGGCAACGAGCGGGCGTCTGCCTGAGAAATTTGGACAGAGTTGGAATCATCTCCAACCGAGTATCGCCGCACGGGAAGCGAGATGATACACCCCCTAATCCCGACACGCGGCCTGTCCCCCTGATAGATCTTTCTGGGAACAGACGCTCGTGTCCACGTATAGATACCGTCAGGTCGGGTCCGCATTCTATATCATACCCTTCGTTTTCCCCCCCTTTACCCCGTTACTCGACACCCATGGGAGGCGGTCTTGGACGAGTTACCCATCATTCCGAGTATTACCTCGAGGATGGCAGTGTATCATTTTTGGTAGGTTTGATTCAGCATCCGTTTCGTTCGGCTGATCGTGTTTTCTTTGTGGCGACCACCACAAGACGGAGGGCGTCTTGTTTAAAGTCCACAAGACTTTTTTTCAGCGCGAGTCAACGGTCTTTCGGGAACTGTTTGAGAACGCCGCAGACGATCCTTCGTCTGGCACGGACGCATGCCCCTTCACCCTTGACGTCACTCCAAGCGAATTTGCACAGTTCCTGTGGGTGTGGTACGACAGGTCGGTGCTATAGCCAATGTGGATCGTGATCGATGTCGGTTTATCGTGCTTGATCGGACAGAGATTATGGATATCGCCAACAAACCAAGGATAACTGGCTTATCATCCTTCGTCTCGCCAAGCGTTGGCATTTTGACAAGATCGGGGAGCTTGCCCTGCGAGAGATCGAATTCTTAGAGCTCCCCCCAGCGGAAAGGATATCGATGTACGACGAACTTGGGATCGACGGCGAGCGTCTCATTTCTTCATGCGTCGAACTTTGCAAGAGTCCTCGCGTGCCCACACAAGACGAGGCTCGATCTATGAGGATGGAAACACTGATTAAAATTCTCCAGGCACGCGAGGACGCTCAACGCAAGGCCGTCGAATTGGGCCACGAGAGCCCGACCAGCGCATGTCTCGAAGACCAGGTTTTGAGAGAGATCGTCTCGAAACTTTTCAAGAAGAGCTTGGATCCCCGATCGAGTGGCACATCCACGGGATCGGGGGATCAAGTTTCGGACTTGGAGCCAGCTCACAAAACTTCAGGCAACACATCGACGATCACGATTGGGGAACCGCAAGTTCCAGACAGGAAGACTCGGACCGCTAACCAACCACCATTGCATCCGGTATGAGACTCGCTGCAGCGAATTGGTGTTGGCTGATGCATATCCGCAGACCAATGCTCCTCAGACAAATGGGGATGGAAAGGAAAGTCAGGAGAAAAAACAGGGGAGTCAAGTAGTGGAGGGGGCAGAGGGGAAGAAGCTTGAGGAAGCGGAAAAAGACAAGGCCGAGAAAGAGGCAGCGGAGGAAGCGAAACGGAGCAAGGAGAAGGCCGAGAAGGAGGCAAAGAAGCTCGCGAAAGCAGCAAAAGACAAGGCCGATAAGGAGGCAGCAGAGAAAGCGAAACTGGAGAGGGAGAAGGAAGCACAGCAGGGGACGGGGAGTCGTCGTAACAGACACGTATGTTTGAGTCGTTCATCCGGTATGCTTCGCTAACTGGGCTACACAGTCAGGCATCTAATCGCGACTTCGGCTTCCTCCACTCCGTCTGGGCCACTTGAACATGTTTATTCCTTCATCGCTTGTATTGTCTTCGCAGCCCTGCTTGTGTAGCTTTTGTGTTTATGTATTACGACTCATTGTCTTGCCCAATGCATTCTCTGTAATACCGAGCTCCCAATAGCTTTATGAGCTTTGAATGACCGAAGTATGAGCTGGGAACGGGTCCGTATGTGGATTTAGGACACATACCTATCACCAACCCGTCACGCTCACTTAGTTTTCTGATCGTCATTCGCCGTTTTTCTACCCCAGATCACTTCTGACCATCGTATTGCCCCACTAGACTGTTTCTTCCCCTCGCCCTGCCCGTGCACTCGAGCTAGGTTTTTGAGCCTGGCTATTTCCTCGTCAGTGATCAGTGTGCCAGAGCGAAGTTGCTGGGCGAGGTCTTCCAGGATGGACACTCGTGCATGGTAACGAGCGCGGTCTTCCTTTTCAATAGATCTTTGCCAGAGCAGATGGATTGACACAGAAGTCAGAGCAGTCGAGTACAAGATGTGAGGCAAATATGGTATCGTCATAGTGAAGGAACAAACTCATGCAAAACAGAACAACGCTCTATTCAAGAGTACCAAAGTGACAGTAATAGGTGTAACGGCCTTATCCACATCAACTAGTAGGTGTACTTGTCGATAGTCGCTTCTTTTTCTTCGACTTTGATCAAGTCAATCTAGGAACAGTGAACAAACAGACCTGGCTTACCTGGCCTTTCGTCTTGCCAGAGGCATTGGTCGTTTGGGGTTGTTGAAACGGGTTCAAAATCTCCGCAAGTGCTTCATCCCGCGAAGCAGGCTTTCCATCAATCTGCACGCCTTGCGTGAGCAACACGAAAGCGTCTTGCCCCGGTGTCAATCGAAGGATAGCGTCTTCCTTGTGTCCAGCGAATCGATACGCAGTGCGTTCCAGCGTAAACTCTACGCGAGGATTAAACGGCGAGTAATTCTCCACCACGATCGTGTCCAAGGACGGTAGCAATGTTCCTCGACGATAGTTTCCCGGGACGGATCCAGGGAACAACCAGAGCTTTCGGACATGCGACCGTCTCACGTTGAACAGCCATAGTGCGACAAAGGATCCGACACCGACGTGAAGGCATGCGAGGGCGAGTCTTTGGTTGGCAGGTCGAAGTTCATGTTTCGGAGGGGCGCCCTCCTCGTCGGCAGGGACCTGGTGTGTCCAACACCGCCAAGCCACGTCAACACCTATACCTCTGTGGGACATTATTGAGCGATGAAAGACAGGTGCTGTGAAAAGGCACAAACGTGAACACGGCATCCAGGAAGAGGCACAACCAGTTTAGTTGGATTTGCGGAGGAGGCTTGGAGAGTTCGTAGAAAGGCACGGCGGTGATTGTGTCGAGTACGTCGGACTCTGGCGTCTTGAGTGCACCCCTTATTTTGCTGAACAACGACATTTGGCGACCATTGAACCTGTGATGGCACTTGGTCCTCAGAAATCGCTGGTAAACGGCGAGGCTCGACGACCGCCGGTACAGGCTGGTCATAGCCAATGCGATCACGTGGAGAGATGAGTTCTTGGTTTAGTTCGAACCTTCAATGTTGTACTGTTTTACCGGTTCACCACCATGTCTGATTCACCGTTCACTTGGTCCTGGCTCAGTGGTCCCCAAGTGACTCAATTCTACACTCGGGTGTACCACCCTTCCTCCCCCGCCAAGGCAGCCGTGGTATTCGTTCATGGATTCACAGAGCACGTCTTTCTAACTTGGTCCTCGCGCGGAATTGCCGTCATTGCGTACGGCCAACGTGGCTCTGAGACAAGCCCGCCTCCAAGGCCATACGGTGGATTGGCGGCAAGCCAAGCCACATCGCACCTTCTGCATTAATTTCTGCCCTCGTGGCTCCCAAGGTGAGCCATTCTGTATTATCGGGTCGTCCATTATGAACGAAAGTCGTGCAGGAATTATCTCATGACGACGCAGTCGGTGAGGCGTACCTGAAAGACCCGCTTGTCAAACCATTTGGTTCGCTTCGAGGCCTGAGTGATATGTTGGATAGTAAGAGTCTTGTTGATACCAACTTGGAGTGCATAATGCCCTCTCTTCGCTAACTCCGGAACAGGTTTTACTTGTACATGGTACGAAGACCAGGTAATTCTGTGTGTTTGTCAACTTGTCGCTGTGACCAAGTCATGTCTTCGGGTCACCTCATCCAAGGCTACCGAAAAATTTCATGGTTTACTGTCTACATACATGGTATGCTGCTCCTATACATAAGGCTATATCTTGCTTACCTCTTTCAAGGGAGGATTTCACGAGTTGCACAACGAACCTGATGGGGTGAAGGAGAAATTGACCAAGGAATGTATTGCCTGGGTAGAAGCCCATCTCTCTGGGCCTACTTCTAAACTTTGACTAGACAGCTGCGTCTAACTCACAGGGGGCAGGGAGCGCTTATACACTTGTTCACCACTTTCACTACGATGATGACGAGAGCAGTAGCGGCTCGACCATCGCAGTGACGATGAAGATGGGCATGTCGTTGCCCCCCCCCCCCTCGCTTTCTTCCTTGCCGTCGCACGGTGGTGGTGATGCGACTTCATCGCGATGAACACATTGACGCGATCCAGGTTTGGAACAGCCCGCGCAAAGGTGTTTGTCTCCCAATTGGGCACGATGTTTATTGTGCAGACCTCGTGTCCGAGACTGA
>JBBPUC010000248.1:0-15482 GCA_038094375.1 Tubosaeta aff. heterosetosa | reverse complement strand
GGTGGTGGTGATGCGACTTCATCGCGATGAACACATTGACGCGATCCAGGTTTGGAACAGCCCGCGCAAAGGTGTTTGTCTCCCAATTGGGCACGATGTTTATTGTGCAGACCTCGTGTCCGAGACTGATGTATCGGTCACATCTTCGCATTGTGAGTGCCCTTGTTCTTGGGGGCAGATCCTGGAACCCGCCACAGCCACAAACGTAGACGCGATTGCCATGAAAGAGGGGATGCACTACATGGTTGTGGGCATACGCGATACGTAAGGTGCTCGGAGAATGACAGGCTCTCGCATTGTTCTCGGACATGAATCGGGACTATAACTATTAATGCTGTATCGTTATTCTTATCCTTGGAACTAGGGTTTGACTTGCTATGGCATCTTGCTGTGCACGGCACTGTGGTTCTTGAATTGGAACAACTACAGGCGTGCACAGGTGTGCACAAGAGCCCCATGCGGGTTTTGCTGGCAGACAAGCATTTGTTCCGATTAGGTGTGTTGTAGGTCCACGTTGCTGTGAAAACTAATCTACCCTAAAGGCAACAAGTGGGCGTCTGCATGAGAAAGAGTTGGCATTGTCTCCAACCGAGTATTGCTGCACAGGAAGCGAGATGATGTACCCCCTAATCCCGACGTGCGGCCTGCCCCCCTGATAGATCTTTCTGGGAACAGACGCTCGTGTCCACGTATAGATACCGTCAGGTCGGGCCCGCATTTTATAGTATACCCATCGGTTTCCCCCCCTTTACATCGCTACTCGACACCCATGGGAGACGGTCTTAGACGCATTACCCGCCATCCCGAGTATTACTTCGAGGATGGCAGTGCATCATTTTTGGTAGGTTTGATTTAGCATCCATTTCGTCCGGCTGATCGTGTTTTCTTTGTGGTGACCATTACAAGACGGGAGGTGTCTTGTTTAAAGTCCACAAGACTTTTTTCCAGTGCGAATCCACGGCCTTTCGGGAACTGCTCGAGAACGCCGCAGATGATCCTTCGTCTGGCACGGACACATGTCTCTTCACCCTCGATGTCCCACCAAGTGAATTTGCACAACTCTTGTGGGTACGGTACAACAGGTGGGTGCTACTGCCAATATGGACCGTGATCGATATCGGTTTATCGTGCTTGATCGGACAGAGACTCTGGTAATCGCCAACAAACCAAGGATAACTGGCTTACTATTCTCCGTCTCGCCCAACGTTGGCATTTTGACAGGATCGGGGAGCTTGCCCTGCGAGAGATCGAATTCTTAGAGCTCCCCCCAGCGGAAAGGATATCGATATATGGCGATCTTGGCATAGACGGCGAGTGCCTTATTTTTTCATGTGTCGAACTTTGCAAGAGTCCTCGCGTGCCTCGATCTATGAGGATGGAAACACTCATTAAAATTCTCCAGGCATACGAGGACGCTCAACGCAAGGCCGTCGAATTGGGCCACGAGAGCCCGGCCAGCGCATGTCTCGAAGACCAAGTTTTGAGAGAGATCGTCTCGAAACTTTTCAAGATGAACTTGGATCCCCGATCGAGTGGCACATCCACGGGATCGGGGGATCAAGTTTCGGACTTGGAGCCAGCTCACAAATCTTCAGGCAACACATCGACGATCACGATTGGGGAACCGCAAGTTTCGGACAGGAAGACGCAGACCGCCAACCAGCCACCATTACATCCGGTACGAGACTCATCACAGCGAATTGGTGTTGGCTGATGCATACCCGTAGTCCAACGCACACAAGCAGGCGAATCAAGTAGTGGAGGGGGAGGAGGGGAAGAAGCTCGCGAAAGCGGCGAAAGACAAGGCCAAGAAAGAGGCAGCGGGGGAAGCGAAATGGGGCAAGGACAAGGCCGAGAAAGCGAAACAGGGGAGGGAGAAGGAGAAGGAAGTACAGAAGGCGGATCAGAAACCGACGGGGCGTCGTTGCAACAAACCCGTATGTTTGAGTCGTACACCCCATATGCTTCGCTCACTGGGCTACACAGCAAGGCCACTGATCGCAACTTTGGCTGCCTCCACTCCGTCTGGGCCAATTGATCTTGTTTATTCTATCATTACTTGTATTGTTGTTTTCGCAGTCTGGCGTGTGTAGCTTTTGTGTTTAAGTATGTGAATTTAGGACATATGTGACATACCTTTCTCCATTTAATTTTCTGATCGTCATCTACCCCAGGTCACTTCTGACCATCGTATCGCCTGTTCAGTTGGATTTGGGGAGGAGGCTTGGAGAGTTCGTAGAAAGGCATGGCGGTGATTGTGTCGAGTACGTCGGACTCTGGCGTCCCGAGTGCACTCCTTATTTTCCGAACAACGACACTTGGTCCTCAGAAATTACTGGCAAATGGCGTCACGGAGGAGGCTCGACGACCACATGGCCAATGCGATCACGTGGAGAGATGAGCTCTTGGTTTAGTGCGATCAACTGTTGCTTAAGCGCTTACTTCCAAACTTTTAATGTTGTACTGTTTTGCCGGTTCTCTTCCAAGACCACCACTTGACCATGTCTGATTCACCCTTCACCGAATCCTGGCTCAGTGGTCCCCAAGGGACCCAATTCTACACGCGAGCATACCACCCTTCCTCCCCCGCCAAGGCAGCCGTGGTGTTCGTTCACGGATTCGCAGAGCACATTGCGCGCTATGAGCACGTCTTTCCAACCTGGTCCTCGCGTGGAATTGCCGTCTTTACGTACGACCAACGTGGCTTTGGGAGAACTGCGCAGGACAAACAGAACAAGAGCAAAGACAGTGGGTATGGCAAGACCAGCTGGAAAGAGCAGTTTGAGGACATTGAATGGGCGATTCAGCACGCCAAGAAGCAGTTTGCTGGCGTGCCCGTAGTTTTGTACGGTCACTCGATGGTACGTTTCGCATTTTTCTTCCTTTGGGTCTGTGTTCAGGCATGGGTTCCAAGGGCGGCGCGTTGGTCCTCGCGTTTCCTACTCGCACACAGGCGCCGCCTTCCAAGGATAGCGTCTCGGGCATATCTGGGGTCATTGCCACCAGCCCGCTCATCCTACAGACCAAGCCCGCCCCCAAGGCCATGCGGTGGATTGGCGGCAAGGCGAGCCGCATCGCGCCTTCTGCATTAATTTCTGCCCCCGTGGCTCCCAAGGTAAGCTATCTTGTATCATCAAGCCGTCCATTATGAACGAAAGTCGCGCAGGAATTATCCCATGACGACGCAGTCGGCGAGGCGTACTTGAAAGACCCGCTCGTCAAACCATTTGGTTCGCTTCGAGGCTTGAGTGATATGTTGGATGGTGTAAGAGTCTTGTTGATACCAACTTGGAGTGCATAATGCCCTCTCTTTTAGGGCGAAGGGCTCCTAGCCAAGGACTATGTGCAGTGGCCGAAACAGTTACCCGTCCGCACTTTTCTTTGGTCCTTGAGTCTACGCTGACTCTGAAACAGGTTTTACTTGTACATGGTACAGAAGACCAGGTAATTCTGTGTTTGTCGACTTGTCGCTGTGACCAAGTGATGTCTTCAGGTCACCTCATCCAAGGCTACTGAAAACTTTCATGGTTTACTGTCTGCGGAGGACAAGACATTCTCGCCATACACTGTATGCTGCTCCCATACATAAGGCTATATCTCGCTTACCTCTTTCAAGGGAGGATTTCACGAGTTGCACAACGAACCTGATGGGGTGAAGGAGAAATTGACCGAGGAATGTATTGCCTGGGTAGAAGCCCATCTCTCTGGGCCTACTTCTAAGCTTTGACTAGACGACTGCGGCTAACTCGCAGCGAGCGGGGGGAGTGTTTGTACACGAACGATTATGATGTATCGACGATACGCGTAATCTAGTAGCCTGCTGCCCCAGGTGCTGCATCTCCCTCACGTCTTAACCTCAACAGCACCTCTTTGAATCGAGCGAGATCGGTGGTTCCGGCACCTGTTCGAGCAATCGTCTTGCTTTGCGAGTTTTGAAGTTCGATGGTATTACAGATTCGCTCCCAAGTCGTCCCTTTTGTGAGCGACGACTGCAGGTTCTCGAGGTAATCCGCCTCTTGATCCCTTTCATATCATCAACGATCTGCTCGTGACAAGGGCCAAAACAAAACGTACTTGTTTTCCCGAATGGATCGCTCCTTCTTGGCGGCATATTCCTCGTAGAATTGGTCGATGGCGGACTCTGCCTTGGAGATGGCCTCCTGACGTTTTGCCTTACTCGCCTCGTCTCGCCGCCTGATCTCTTCTGCTTGGTTTTCGCGCCATTTCCTGTTGGAACGCGTAAGTGCCGTATACATGGAGAGGCCCATCAAGGCCCACCTGATCACCTCGGGCTCATCTTCCTTGAGCTGTTGGTTGAGGATGGGCGTCGAGGAGAATGCAGAAGGCTGAGGGCGCGGTGCGAATGGCGGGGGAACTCCAAACGTGGGCTGCGCAGGCGGAGGAGACGATATCGTCTGAAAAAGTTCCAAGCATCAGTAACCCTCGCACAGAAGCGCATCAGGCCAGAGGACGTACACGACCGACGTCAAGCTCGGGAAACTGATCCTCGAAATTTTCAATCTCCTCGTTTCCGGTCACCTCGACCTCAGTGTAGGTCTGCCGAGGCGGGCTGCCAAAGGCGTCAAAGGAGAAGGCGGCGGGTGGTGCTGGGGCTGATACGGCTGAGAACGAAGGGATGTCGCCTTCACCATCGAGGGAAATGTCTGGAAAGGCGGACGCAGCACGGTCAAAGTCAAAGTCGTCCATGGTCGTCGTCGTGTAACAGAATATAGTCACGTGCTACTATTTAACTTACACAGTATGCCTCTTCATGACTAACAATCACTTGGGCCTTTAGCTTCTTGAGAGACTCACACACCGTATGCGCTAGATCATAACCATATATTCGTCTGTGGACCAAATGTCACAAAAGGCAAAGATAATGCATAACAAGATTCACATTGCAAGGCGACGTTCAGTCTGCCGAACAAAACGGAGTTCTATCAGGAGGCTGTCCTTGAAGGATGTCTCCGTTTCATGCAAAAGTAGCTCCAGCTCCCTGGTCTTGTTGCTAGGAAGGTGAGAATGTCGGACATATGTTGACAACGAAGGGTGAGACATTGCGATGAATCAAATTGAAGATGGTAGAGAAGGTGGAAAGCGTGCTGGTGACCATCGTATTTTACGATGCAAATTAAAAGTCATTCTTTGAACAGAGCTGTTTATGAGAGCTGGACACCCTCGATGGCTGGTCCTCATTGGATGTTGTTGTGGCTGTGTTATGTATCGGTTAGCCTCGCGATTCATGGATGAGTCGGCGCCTTCCGATTACCCTCCCGACAAACTAGAAGAGCTGGAAATCTTTTGGAGAGACAGGTATTACTTTTCAAAAACCAGGGGTACATACTTAAACCACGTTATCACCCCAACTTGGAGACCCGAAGCGAATCTTCTGCTCGAACTCTATGGGGACAATGGGTCGGTAAGTATCTTCATGTTTCATTTCACCCCTTGTTTATGCTTGCTCGCTAGAAAGACGAACTTCTCGACGCCACAGGATAAAAAGGACGGGTTCATTAAACGCGTGGATTTCAGAACCCATTCTCATGGAGTAAGAATATCCTCAAGCCTTGGGTCGGCAAACATCAGCAATGATCCAAAAAACCTACTGTGTTCCTATGCTCGCCATCTTTTCTGACGATCGTGATCCATGGTATCGGTACGTTGTTATGCCTGCTCTTCGTCCATTCAACGAACCAAACTTCACGGAGAAATCATAGACTTCATGAGCCAGACTCTAGAGGTTAGTTTATTTGGCTACCATATATCCATGCTACATGTCGCGTTTCAGGGTCTCGCGTATATCCACGAACGAAACATAGCACACCGGTGAGTATTTTTTATTCCTGGTGTGGCATTAACAGTAAAAGTGTGATTGTGCCGCTGAAAACATTATTATGGACGGCTCAAACCTCTATAAAGATGGTTGGCATCCCATGGATACCTGGCGAGCTCGTAATGGTGGTGAACAAGCATTCCGAAGTCGGGGTCAAGTACTACTTCATCGGTTTCGGTTTACCGACGGAATGCGGTCCTGGGAAGTATGAACGCTTGGTGACCGGAGAGTTGGGTCGGACAGAGGCCCCCGAGAAAACCTCTGGTTTACCATGTACTTGGAAATGTCTATCAAACAAAGATTGTGTACGTGCGTTTTCCTCAAAAAAAAAAAAAAATTCCCCGCTCACCCAGAGCTTCATTATCCCAATAGGAATTCAAGGGTACGGAACTCTTGGGTGGTCTGGCCTGTATGATGGCGAAGTCAAACCCAAGGGACGGTCCTAGCGCGCAGGCAGCATTGACGCTTTGGAATAGTTCGCAACTACTCCCCTCGATACCACACCGGTAGATGAGGCTTTGGCCCACGCGAGAAGGATCTATTGAGCACATCATCAACAACGCGCTAGGAGTGGTTGTTATGGTTCGGGGATCTATCAGGTTCTAGAGTGCTAGGTCGCTCCCAGTGCGTGCTGCACGAAGTAGTCTGCATATTGAGCGCAAGGCTTTGATCGCCTCGCCACACGAAAATCAATTGACTACATAAATGAAACGTATCACTCATCGTGTCTCTCACCGAATACTTGACTGTATAATCATTCTGTTTTGGTCGTCATCTGTGCCTCCACTGTGTTAATGCAATATAAGATCGTAGTGGCTGTGCATACACTTGAGACATGACGTTGAATATTCCTGGTCTCCTCGCGCCTTTTCAGCTCCTCTGGAACCCCCGCGTGGTGCTTCCTCATGTGATCGTTGCAGGTCAGACCCATACGCTCGTGGTTTCGTACTGACCGACAGCTTTCTTGTTTGCTGCAGCAAAGACATCCGCCAGTTGGACTTTTCAGCACTTCGGAAAGCTGGATACCGCGGTGCAGTCTTTGACAAAGACAATTGTCTCGTGCGTCCTCGGTCGTCCGTAACTCAACTCCCGTTTTGACCTACGAGCAGACGGTACCGCACAGCGATACTCTTGTCCCACAGCTCAAGGTCCGTCGCACGGACGATCCGCGGAGACATTTACTGATGTCTTACAGGATGCGTGGAAGGAATGCAGAGAGGTCTTTGGCGAGGGAAACGTTCTCATTGTGAGCAATTCAGCCGGAACAACACACGATGCGGGTCAGGTTCAGGTGAGTTCGACTCGATGGCCGCACGCGACGCTGTCCAGACTATTTCTCAGGCCGAGTCAGTGACACATCATCTCTCTGTTCCCGTGCTGCGACACGATGCGCCCAAGCCGGCATATTCGTGCATAAAGGCGATACGCGCGTACTTTTCCACGCTGAAGGCCCCGATCAAGGATGAGGAGTTGGTGGTTGTCGGCGACCGCATATTCACGGACGTCGTGATGGCGAACCGTATGCATGTGCGTAGTTCTGGGACCCGTGGACCGTTGGCTGTGTGGACGACTGGGGTGTGGCAGCGGGAGAGCATGGTGGTCCGGTGGGTGGAGAAGAGAGTGGTGGATGTTGTGCAGCGGGTCGTAGTATGATGTCACGTGGTTGTATGCGCATGTCCTGAACGAGCATGATGTTGAGGTCGCACTGGCTGTCTCCGCGACTTGCTCTTCGCTCTGCCCATCTTCGTCCCCGCCTCGTCGTCCCGCTCGTCCCCCGACACGTCTGTGCACGCCCGTTCACTTCCAGCCCGCCGCCGACCCGCTCTCTTCTCGCTCGCCTCTTCCCTGCCTTTCGACCTTCACCCGACTCTGGCTCGTCTCTCCGAAAGGTCATTGCGCTCGCAAAACCAGAGAAAAAGCCGCTCTTTGTCGCCATATGTCTTCTCCTCGTCTCCTCTTCTGTCTCCATGACCGTCCCTCTCACGGTCGGAAAACTCATCGACTATTTCTCTGCCGCAGATCCCGTGCGTTCTTTTCGCTCTTGCTGTTCCCATCTCTGACTTGGCCCCACAGTACATACCATACGGACTATCGATCTACCAGGCATCGGGAATACTTCTAGTGGCCTTCACCACCGGCGCAGCATGCAACGCTGCCCGATCCTTCCTCATGCGCATGTCCGGTGTGTCGTATTCCATTCTGTAGTCCGCGCACCTGACGTATGTCAAGGCCAACGCATCGTTGCGCGTCTCCGCGAACGCACCTACGAAGCCGCTCTCCGCCAAGAAGTCGAGTTTGTCGAAAAGGGCGAGGGTGACGTGTTGAGCAGGCTGAGCGCCGACTCGAGCATCGTTGGTGAAAGGTAGCGTGAATCGTGCAGCGTGGCGTGTGGCGCGTATATTCAACGACGCCCAGTGTGACTCAGAATCTTTCGGACGGGTTGCGTGCGGTCATCATGTCTTCTGTTGGACGTGCGTGTTGTTTATGTTCTTGCGCGAGTTGTGCTCATTTACTTGCAGTCGGTGCCATGCTCTATCTCTCACCGACATTGACGATGATGATGCTTGGTATCGTACCACCTGTTTCACTTGGCGCAGTGAGTCATCGTCTTCGTTCGACTAACGCTTGGATTTACAGAGTAACGCACAGGTTTATTACGGTCGGTACCTCAAAAAGCTATCCAACCAGTCCCAAGAAGCTGTGGGTGAAATGACAAAGGTTGCCCAAGAGTCCCTTTCCGCGCTTCGAACCGTGCAAGCATACAACGCCAACGAGCAAGAGCAAGCAAAGTTCCACGATCGCATCAACCGCGTGTTAGCCCTCGCACACAAAGAGGCCGTGGCCTCTGGCATCTTTTTTGGCAGCACGGGCTGGAGCGGGAACATGACTTTTCTCGGCTTGCTGGGATATGGTACATTCTATACCCAAGCCGTGATTTGCTGGCTGACGATTGGCAGGTGGCACACTCGTCTCGCAGGGTGCCATCACCGTTGGAGATCTGACAAGCCTGCTGCTCTATACGGCGTACGTAGGAAATGGCCTGCAGATACTCACGTACGTCATTCTCTGTTCCTTCCCACTTTTGACTGACAAGAATACAGTGGATTTTTCGTGCGTGTTTCCCTCTCTGATTGGATGTGTCATTCACGCCGCCTAGTCCTCCATCATGCGCGGTATCGGTGCCGGGACGCGGATCTTTGAGCTGCTCGATCGCAGGCCGGCGATCCCGCCCAACCAGGGTATCAAGGTGGACCCTACGCGACGCGGCATCATCCGGTTCGAGAACGTTGGGTTCGAGTATCCGAGTCGGAAAGGCGTCCAGATTCTCGACGACTTTAACCTCGAAATTGGTGTTGGCGAGAACGTGGCAATCGTGTATGTAGTCATGTGTGTTTATGATCACATGCTCACAAGGACCTAGCGGTAAGAGTGGGGGCGGCAAGTCGTCGGTCCAGTCGCTTCTTTTGCGGTATTACGATCCTGTACGCGGCAAGGTAACGTTTGATGGCCAAGGTGCGTCCACACGTGCTTTACAGGCGTGGTTTAACGAGGCGTTGCAGACATTCGCGAATTCGATCCGAGCTCGTGGCGAGATATTATTGGCATTGTACCACAGGCATGTTTTCCTTACCTCGCCTTGATCCGTCGATTTATATTTGATAGGACCCTGTCTTGTTCACGGGCACGATCGCGTCAAATATTGCATTTGGCAATGCGACGGTGACGCGTGAGGAGATCGAGCACGCCGCTCGACTCGCTAATTGCGAGTTTGTCTGGGGCATGCCCAAGGGATTTGATACCGAGAGTGCGTACCGTGTTACACCGGGGCTACATCAAGTAACTTCACTCTACGCAGTCGGCCGACAGAGTCTGAGCGGGGGCCAACGACAGCGTCTGGCGATCGCACGGGCGCTACTCAAACGCCCTGCGATTCTCGCGTTGGACGAGGCAACAAGCGCGCTGGACGCGACGAGCGAGCATCGCGTCAATGACGCCATCGGCAAGATTCTAGCGCAGCGGCAGACGACGTGCGTGATTGTGGCGCATCGGCTATCGACGATAGCACGTGCAGAACGGATCGTAGTGCTCGAGGGTGCGTGGTGTTTTTTCAGACATGATCTACTCAGAGGCTTACTCGACCTTGTCTAGACGGGCGGATATCCGAGTCAGGGACGTATCGCGAGCTCGTTAGTCGCAAGGATTCGCGGTTCCGCACGCTCATGGCAGCACAACTAAGTGCTGCCGAGGTGGGGATTGCATCATAAATAGACACCATGTAGAGGAACTCATATAATTATTACACCCTAGCAAGCTCATCTAAAACGTAGATCGACGGCGAGTCTGCTTGGTGTGGACAGATTATACGGCGCCACAAGTCTCAATCACGATATCATGTATACAACCATTGGTGACAAATTCAAGGTTATCGCGGGCATACAGCCTCCGCGGGACAATGCAGCACGAGTAGGTACAACGGGTAGTGCAAGATGCCCTGACCGGGTGTGCAGTGCCAATGGCTTGACCGCCAGCCCATTTAGCGGGACCATGGGAGGAATTCATCTCCAGCAGTTACATCGTTGACAAGCGAGGCCTGTGGACTACCCCTGTAAAACAAATTCCAAGTATCAGACACGTTGATGCATCAGGCCTTAGGACTCTCCCATGCTCGTATACATCATTCTTGCACTTATCTCTTCCCTTGTCTTTGTACCCGTGCACTTTTTTAATGGCACCACCCTGTTTGACTGCGCAGACCAATCGTTTGTTAACCCGACCGCAGCCAAGTCAGCTGGCCAAGGGTATATTCCCGCTCCGTCAGAAAATGACCCATCATCTGGACGTCCACATATCAACAAATACATGGTTGATCAGCAAATTCATGCCAAGCACGCCTGTCGTGTGCCAAAGGCCACTCAACTTTCTGATCGTGACAGAACTCCATGTCAACCAATGACGCGATCGTGTCACGATATTCTGCACCAGTGCATCCGCTCCACGTTCGTGCGGACAGGGTAATCGTGTTGCTCGTGGGTGCGTGTTTCTCTGACATGACTTAGGAGGCTAGCGCAAGCTCAGCTTCGGAGATTAACATCAGGCAAAATGATGGAGAAATAGGTCTGTCTAGTGTCATGTCGTGAAGAAATGGGGGGCAAATGATAGACCTGGATCCGTGACTCGCATTCACTGACCGGCTGAACGCTGCTTCTGTGGGCCGGATGCACGGAACCGGTCTAGGCCCGCCAAAGCCATCTGGACCCTTACTTCTATCTCTGTACACTGCTCCCGTGCTCGTTCCCTCGGTTGTCGCGGATACTGTGCGTAGTGTTTCGTTCAACTTCCTTTGGCCGTTCCAACTCCGTTCCCACCGCACCGCCACACCATGGCTCTGCCAGTGTCCAATGCCGCATTTCTTCGATAATATGTGGGTATAACCTTGACGGTTCCCTAGCCCTCTCCGACGATCCGGTTAAGCACTGAACACCCCGCGCCGGGCTTGTGGTTCACCCTTGTGTGTTGACGAGGGAGCACTGTCAATGGTCCTTCTGTCTGTGTAATATTGTGGCGCGCAGGCGAAGCGGATCGTAGTGCCATCGTTAGTGTTACGTGGAGTCGCCTGTGAATTGGGTGGTCGCAGTTCCGTGCGCTCATGAACAAAGCGGGGATTGGCACGAATAACATACAACACGGGCACAGCGGGGACTACGTCCGAAACCCAAACCAGAGATGCGAGAGAATCCATCTGATGTACATGAAGAGAATAAGATGAACATGTATGTCAGCGATACGTTGTGGAGTCCTTGAGGCGCCACCGCTGGAGTGGACCCCACCACCAAAACGATGTGCCGACGGGCGCTTCTGTCTGCTCCGGCACTCGATGTCGCAGTTGCCCAGTTGAAACCGACACTTGTGTTGAAGTCACGTCCTTCCAGTCTTCTTCTTCGCCATCCTGTTCGGTAGCCCAGTCCTGCATCTCAATTTCTTCCCGCCGCTCGCGCTCTGCCTCGCGCACGCCATAACTACCAAGCCCCCAGCCGACGACACGTCTGCGATACCCATCGGGATTGCGGTCTTCCTCGCGCTGATAAACCTGGTGCATCCGCTCAGCGCGTTCGGCAGCCTGGATATGTGCCGCAGTCAAATGCGCCTGCCACAGTCGGGCGAACCAGCGCTGCACCATCTGGGCAGGCGGCCACCCTGCCAGTCTTCCGAGCACCGACACGGTCGACACGGTCGAACGCTCTCTCGAGGGCGAGCGAGACAACTCCTCTGGTTTGCCTGACCTGAATGCACCTGTGACACCCTTCCAGACAGACTTGGCGCGTTCACGCTGCTCCATACGGCGCTGCGCACGCATCGCGCGTTTTTGCTGACGCTTGCTTTCGCGGTGCAACAGTTCCTCGACCTCACGCACGCCCATGCCCGCGCCGACCCACCACCACCAGCCCAAAAAGCTTTGCCAGAGCGTGATGGCCCACATGAGTTTCGGCATCCATGAGTATTGGTCCTGCTTGGGTATATACAAAAAGTTGAGGGATGTGGAGATGAGGGCAAGGATGATGGCGCCGGCGCCAAAGACAGCTGTTCCGCCGTCTGTGCGCCAGGCTTGGCGGCGGTTTATGACAAAGCCCCAAATGATGAGGAAGGAGGTAAAAAGGAGGGAGAGGGCAGCGTTGCAGACGTTGCGGGCGTCTTCGGTCATGCCGCGAACTGAGGTACCACAAACGAGGGGGAGCAACTGCATGAGTGCAGATATGATGGCGAGTGGGCCTAGATAGAGGTGAGCAGGAAAGGGCCAGAAGTAAAAGAACGTACCAAGAAGACCAAAGATAAGTCTGGCCTCGAGGTTGGAAGGAAAGAGGAGGGTGAGAAAGTGGATGTGGGTGATCTACAGGAGGCTGAGCGAGCGAGCGGGCAAGGAATGCAAAGATGCAGACCTGTACGACGACAGAGGTAGTTGCATTCATGACGACCCAGGTTGCGCTCTCGGCGGTCGTCCATCTGTGCTGGTATGCCATGGTGGGGTCATTTGAGTTGGCCGAGTAAACGACGCCGGGCATCTCTACGGCAAGATAGCTGAGCATGTATGGCCAGTGCTGACTCTGCTGGACGGTGGTGGAGAAGATGACATAGATAGTGGCGACGAGGGATGTGACAAGGGTTGTTACGCCTACGATCTGGAGGATGTAGTTGGTGCGAGCGAGCGGCCAGTGGTACTGAGCAGTGAATGTGAGGTGGAGGAGGAGGACGACCGCGAGAGTGAGCGCAATGCCTGAGAGAAGGATTTGAACTGGAAGGGACTGTGCAAAGGGCGGTCTGTATCTGAGGATGGGGTCGTCTGGATACGAGTCGTTCTGGGCCATGGCAAAGCCAAGAAAGACCAAGAGCCATAATGTCATCCTCGTCTTTCTCTTGGCATCCGTCAAAACCACGCCTGCCATCAGGGATCACATCACGTGATTTATGCTCACATGACTGTCGGATCCCGGAAAAATGGTACCCACGGTCCTGATTGGCACACCCGAATCTGTCATCAGGTTTCGTGGGAACCCTTGTTCACACGTGCTCTGTCAAAATCGTAATGCCCAGCGTCAACAGATCTTCTTGTATCCTAAGGAAACCAGGCACCCGCCAGCAGTCTCACCATCAGCTCCACCGTCACTGAGCGCTACAGGGATCACTGGCTCAAAGCTGCCAGGCCTGCAGTGCTTATGCACAATCCGACCTTGTCGTCCGCAGGATGTCCAATGGACGCATTTGGGTGGCGTCCCATCGAGTGATGCGCTAGGATTATGACCTCTCCGAACATCATTGTGGGAGCAACCACGGGATTCACCCCGTGCCATCCAGCTCCACGTTTCCTCCCCAATCCCTCGTTTATGTGAAACACTGCAAGCCTGTTGTTCTAGGAATAGAATGCTATCATCTGTGCCATGAAGGTTCGCTAGGGTATATGTTCACCATGAAGTTGATTGTGACTGCGATACCCCAGCTTCTGCCTGTTGCTTGGTTCAAAGTAAACATGCCAGCGTGTATGCGTCCTGGGAGCGACTGGATCTGTCGGGGAGAGAAGGCGTGTACCTCTAAGTTCAGTAAATGTACTCAGTAATATTCCAGCTAACCTTGGAGCAAAGCGGGCGCGGACGATCGTTGCCTACACATAACCTCACAATCATTCCTCGCCAGGAGTGCCACGGCATGATTGAGCTGCGCCGCGGTACATAGATTCCTCCCCACATTCATTTGTCCGTTCCCTTCTGGCCATCATCCCATTTCTTCCAGGCTGAAGTTTTACTTTTACCTCTACTAATCTGAAACGTGTGCCAGTACTTGTAAACGATTTTGGTTTACTTTGCCATAGCATCACCTTGATTGCTACGCACACACTTGAGTCCTCGACTTCACAGAGGATCCGTAAGATAGAAGAAACCACAAAGACCCGCGTGTTTGCTTCGTGAGTGAGCTCATTCCGTCAAACATATTCCCAGAAGAAAGGACGATCACTGGTTGGCCACAAGGGGCTCTCCGCGATGTAGTCGCAGATACGGACAAGTTTCGCTTCCCGCGACATGGTTCTGCTTCATTTATGATATCTGAAGATGTCGGTGTCCCCGTGCGCCCAAGCGGGAGCTTGGAATCGACTGCTCGTCATTGGACCCGACTAACATCACTCTTACTGCATAGCTAACCAAGAGCCTTCTTGTCTCTAGTTTATGTATGACATGGTTGTTTACTGGCGTTTTCCTAGGCACCTTCAGACTGCAGAAATTTTCAGCAAGCATTACCAAAACAGTTTACTTGATCAACGCACTGTCAACGCGTCAGTCGCATCAACCACTTGTGATTTCGTCACTCATCATCAGAGCTGGTAGAGTCAGGGTGAGCCTGACCAGTAGCGTGATGAGTTCGAAGGTCATCGTCACTGCTATGTGGCTCATCGAAGCTATAGTGCTACGAGTTAATAACACAAAAAATCAGCATCAGGAAAACGAGCATTGCACCAACTCACTGCCAAATATTGTCAGTTGCATTTACAGTGACCAATGACTTCACACGCACCTACTCCAGGACGGGGAGGACTGAAGGTAGGTGACGGTTGAGAAACATGACTAGCAACGGGCTGATAATGCAAAGAGTAGCAATCCAAGCCATCAAAGAAACACATGCATAGACTCACTGTCGGCAATTGTCAGTTGCGTTGGACATTTGCATTGATCATTTGTCACTTACCAGCGGTAGGAGTCGTGGGACGAGGGCGAGCGGCTTCAGTGTTGGAGCTTGAAGCCACCGAACGGTGAGTGCCAGAATTGAAGTGAGTTAGTTGTTAACGGTGCCTCACCCGCAGCTTATACAACTCTTGAAACGATTTCCAATCGCCTTCAAAATATTTCCGGAGCCCCTTTTGGTCATAGGGGGCGATGATGACCCACGAGGGCCGTACGTCTCACTTCCGTAAGCTGGGGGTCTGTCCGCAAGGTAGTAATCAACTGTCACATCCAAAATATCCGCTGGTCAAATGGATCTCACTGTTTTGGTTCAATGTCATTCGAGAATGAGTCTGGTGTTCCTGGCTGCCTATTACACGCTGTTAGCATTCACTTTTCAAGAGGTTTTATGCATACGGAGGTTCTGCTGTAAACATGAGAGG